>JAYESA010000017.1:81978363-82234041 GCA_036927795.1 Iris macrosiphon | reverse complement strand
CGGAGATCAAGGAGCCAACTTGTCTAGATTAGGTTACAAGTCGTGAACAAAAGCGACACCCAAACACTCGAAGAGAGAATAAAAGAGTGACATCTGGATGTAACATGGAGAATAGGACTTGGTTGTTTAATACAGATGATGGCATGCGATAATTAGATAATATTCAGTAAGAATAACATCTGCCAAATACTATTTAGGGACATGCATATTGAACATGAGAGTTCGAGCCACATCTAAAAGTTGTCGATATTTGCGTTCGGCTATATCATTTTGCTTAGAGGTGTAGACAAAACTGGTTTGATGAATCATGCCACAATCAATACAGAAGATTGTTCACAGAAGATTGAGTATACTCCAAAGCATTATCAGAACGTAAAATTTTGATACGTTTATCAAACTAAACATGGATTTTATTATAAAAGGTAGATAACACATTTGTAAACTCAAATCTTTTTTCATTAAATAACACCAAGTCATTCTGGATTAATCATCAACAAAAATAATAAAATACTGAAATCCTTTCAAACATTTGACTCTAGACGGATCCCAAATATCATAATGAACAAGTTCAAAAGACTACAACTGATAACTCTCAACACAACGTGAAAAAGAACTACAGTAATGCTTGTCTAACTGATAAACCTCACATTCAAGAACAGAAACATGACTCAAACTAGGAACAATTTGACGCAACTTAGCCAAAGATAACATTATGTCACTACAACAGAGAAGTAAAAACTTGAGTGAAAGTATTTCCAGGTAAATCCAAGTAATATAACTCATCTCTTTTATGTCCCGAAACAATCATCTTCTTCGTCCTGAGGTACTGAAAAACACAAGAATTTGGAAAAAAAATGTTACAAAATATTGAACAAATCTGGTTAATTGGCTCACAGATAGCAAATTGGAAGAAAAATTAGACACGTATAATGAATTAGATAATGGCATTGATTGGGTGGGGTGAATGATACATTTTCCAAGCACAAGACGAGTAGAACCATCAGCCAAGATAATGTTATGTTTCATAAGTTCGATTATAAAAGATAGTTTATACCATACATGTGAGAACTTACTCCTAAGTCAATGACCCAAGAGGTGGATTGTGACTAGATTGCCACAAAGGCATGATTATCTATATGTGCTATGGTTGCAGTAGATTGGGAGTAGGTACTAGCAAGCGCATTCAACTTCTGAGGATCAGTTCAAATGGAGATGAGATATCAGATGTTAAAGTTTGATTGAAATTAGAAGCATCATCTCTAGGAGCAGAAGTGGTGACCTATGACTACCTATTTTTATCATGCATTTGAAGTACATATTCTGGTTTACCCCACTTGTCCCATAGTCTTCGACGTGACCGAGTATTCCACTATAGTCATACTTTTGTAGTTGACCACGACTACCACGACCTCCGCTACGACTATTGTACTACGACAACCTCCGCGACCAAAACTACAACCATTATCTCTACCAACCATGACCGAAATGACCACCACCATCTCTACCACCACGACCGCCACGACTACCACCACGACCAACAATACTCGTAACTAAGCAAGAAGTATCACTAGTCGGCATTACAAAACTCTATCCTAGAAAGTAACGACTGAGACGGGAGAAAGTATCTAACATCATAGGTGACTGCTCAGCAAGGTTCTGAGCCTTGTAAGGCTCAAATGGAGGATCCAAGTCGACTAGGATAAGTGAAACATAAAACTCTTTCTTCTTTCGCTGAACTGCCTTCAAATCAGTAGTAGAACGATGATATTGTAACAGTACCTCCTACAAAGCCTTCTTTGAAGCCAGATATTTATTCATAGGTTTTCCATTCTACTTTGTATTAAATAATAACTCGTACAACTCATAGATATGGGGCCACATATTACTCGACGAATATGATTCTTCTAGAGATTCCCAAATCTATTTGGAGGATTCGCAACAATGAATATTAGCAGGCGATATGCGACTCCATCTATACCACAATCATGACATAACATATGCATCGGCACTCATCCAATCCTCATATTAGCG
This sequence comes from Iris macrosiphon, assembly GCA_036927795.1. Lineage (NCBI taxonomy): Eukaryota > Viridiplantae > Streptophyta > Magnoliopsida > Asparagales > Iridaceae > Iris > Iris macrosiphon. The sequence continues at coordinate 82,232,010 of JAYESA010000017.1, read as the reverse complement.
TGAATTTTCAGGCTGGAGTTTATCTGTCAAAAACTTGAACTTCGCCATCAACACTACTTTGATAGACTTGGACAATGCAAGGTAGTTTTACACCATTGAATGTTGCCGTTGTAGTCGATTTTCCCAATTTATTATTATGAATAACAGTAAAAGGAGGACCACCCCCACTACCACTATTAACCTCGCCAAAAGATCTTATCCCCACCATACTTGCAGATGCAGCAGAAAGATGAGATCTCTGGAACCATAGGTCACACAATGGACCACAATCGACAACAACGAACAACTAATGAAGATCTATAAAAATCCTAGATCTCACAACCAACAACAAAATATCAACCATGAACACTGAGATCTGTAGAAACCCTATAAATAAACTATGAACGACCACGAACAACACGAACGATGAACGACGAATCACGAAAAATAGAACGAAAACGCAATCATTAAACAACGTCCCGATAAATAGGCAAAAGAAAAGATGTTGATGGGATTTGCAGTACCTTCAAGTTGCTCTTTTACCAAGTTTGGAAAGAAGAGAAAGAGAAGACGCAAAAAAGAGAGAATACGAGAAAAGAGTGCAAAGGTTTGATCTCTAGGTTGCACCTCATGTGTATTTATATTAATATGCATGATGATAAATACACTCAAAATTATCTTAGTGTACCTGAATAAGATAAATAATAATAACTCTAATACTTACAATTTCAGGCGACAACAAATGGAGAAGAAAAGGAAAAGAAAATAAGGATGGTGTTTCTAAGGCATCACACCGAAGATAAGTTTCGAGTATCACCCCAATAACTCACATCATTCTCATAAAAAGAATCAAGCCTAAACTTAATTCTTTTGGATCAAGCCTAAACTTGATTCTTCTCATCATCATCCACAACGATAACAACAAGCTTTTAACCAAAAAATTTGGGGTTGGTTGTTTGAATCCACCTCTTCTATTCAACTCTGTTAAAGACCATGTCCTTCGTAATGCTAACAAAACCAATAGCCTTTTTTAAGACTTCAAACTATGTTTCGTCTAGTCCTAGCGGCTCCATTAGCTACCATATAATCACTCATCCCTACGGGAGAATCAATTGGTTTGTGTAGCACATGTTCAAACCACCTAAGCCAATTTTCTTTCTCTCATCTCGTCCTTAAGGTGTCACATCTAATTTTCCTTGGATACATCCATTTCTTATCCTATCTTTTAACGTATTGTCATACATTTATCTTAGCATTCTTATTTAGATTACACCAACACTCTAATCCGGAAAAAATAGTTTGGTCTTGTGATAGTTTCATAGAACTTCCCTTTCAACTTCAGAGATCTTAATGATCAGAAAGTACTTTAAAAGCACTCCTCCATTTCAACCATTATATTTTAATTGTACATAACATCCATATCAATCTCTCTATCATTATGAATGATTGATCATACATACCGAAAACTATCACTCTTAGGTATCTTTTGTCCATTTATGTGAACCCCCTCTTATTTCTCTAACTTCAGGTTGAAATAACATTTCGTATATTTTATTTTCATTCTACTACTTTTAAATCTATTATATTCCAAAATTTGATTGTGGACTTCTATTTTGGTGTCTACCCTTTCCCTACTCTCATCAGCCAACACAATATCATCAGTAAATATCATACACAAAAAAAATCTTCTCCTAGATATTTCTAGTTTATTTTATCAATAACTACCACATAAAGGTAAAGACTTAATGTTGATCGTTGATATAAGTCAATAATAATTTTAATCATTATTAAATCTCTCATCCTTAATTAAATCTCAATATATAGAGACAAGACTTGCAAAACGCCAACTCCAAAATAATAATAAAAATTCATTAAAGATGAGTTTAAGTTAAACCCATAAATACACCAAAACTCAAACTCAAGTAACACAAAATAAGGCAGTGAAGTTTGGAGACGGAGAGAAAAGAAGAAAAGTAGAATAAGAGAGAATGAACATAAGGAGTGACAATTTGTTTCTTCGGCAACAAATCACGAATAAAATGACAATCAACCACGATATGCTTGGTGCCCTCATGTTACACCGGATTACTTGCGATAAATATTGTCGACTGATTGTCACAATACATCTCCATCGGAATAAAAATTATAATCCTCATTTCATGAAGAAACGACTGCACCTACATCATCTCAGAAGCTGTATGAGCCATCGCACGGTGCTCGACCTCTGCACTAGAGCGAGACAACATTATGCTTCTTACTACGACACGTTACAAGATTACAACCCACAAACGTACAATAGTCAGAAGTAGATCTCATATCGCTGCGACTGCCTGCCCAATCAGCATCACTGAACCCCGTCACTGTAATTAACTGGAAAGGTTTGTACAACAAACACTTTCAAGGTGCACCCTTTAAGTATCGAAAAATACGAGAGATAGCCTCCCAATGTGGTAGCCGAGAGGCATATACAAATTGACTAACTACTCCAACTGCATAAGTGATGTTTGGTCGTGTAACAGTAAGATACATAAGTTTGCCAACCAAACGTCTCTAATATCCAACATCCTCAAAAAATTCTTCCTTGTCAGCATCAAGCTTGTCATGATAATCCATAGAAGTCTCAACTGGCCGACACTCCAACATCCTAGTCTCTGAGAGCAAGTCTAGAACATACTTGCGTTGTGACAGATACAACACATTTCTTAGATCGAACAACCTTGATTTCAAGAAAATATCGAAGACTAAAATTTTTAGTATGAAACTGACGAGTAAGGTAGGCCTTCAAGTCTACAATCCCAACATAATCACTCCCAAATATAATGATATCATCAACATAAATAATCAACACGATAATACATGTTGAGGAAGAATGGCAAAATACTGAATGAACTGATATGGTATGCTGAAATCCATATTGAATGATAACTGAACTTGTCAAACCATGCTCGAGGTGACTATTTCAGTCCATATAATGCTTTCTTCAATCGAAATACGAGTTTTTTATTTCCTGCCACAACATATCCAGGTGGTTGATCCATATAAACTTTCTCATATAAGTCACCATGCAAGAAAGCATTCTTTATGTCCAGCTGATATATAGGCTATTGGCGATTAACCGCCACAGAAATAAGAATCGGAACTGAATTCAGCCGAGCCACTAAAGAGAAAGTCTTCATATAATCCACATCATATGTCTGAGTATACCCTTTAGCAACCAACTGTGCCTTAAGGTGCTCAACTGAACCATCGGGATGATACTTAATAGTGTACATCCATCTACAACTCACTGCATGCTTCCAAACAGGAAGTGATGTAAGCTCTCAAGTCTGATTTTGATGTAAAGCATACATCTCCTCATCCATTGCACTTTTCCAATCAGAAGATGGCATAGCATGCTTGTAAGTTTTGGGAATGAAAATAGAAGACAATGAAACAGCAAATACATGAAAAGATAAAGAAGTACGATGTAATGAAATATAATTAGAAATGTGATGCTTATTCTTTATGGTACAAAGACGTTTTTTTTTTAGAGCAATAGGAATATCATCCGGATCTGTGATGATGGGAGCAGAAACCTCAGGTACAAAAGCTGATTAATTGAGGGCAGAATTCTGCAGAACCATTGGCCTGTCCTTGGATCTCTGATAAACATGTAAAAGGGGGGAATGAAGACAAACTGATTCAAAAATGAACAAAAGTTGTATGAAAGATATCAAATCTGATGTAGAAAGAATAAGACGATCTCCTGAAGGAAAGAAAGGGGTATACTCAAAGAAGGTAACATCTGCACTAACATAATACTTGCATGACTGTGGACTGTAACAACGATAACATTTTTGAGTACAAGGATAACCAAGAAAGACACTTCAAAGATCTAGGAACCAACTTGTCTCGATTATGTTCCAAGTTATGAACAAAAACGACACACCCAAACACTCGAGAAAGTAAGAAAAAAGGAGTGACATCTATATGTAACATGAAAATAGAACTTTGCTATTTAATATAGATGATGGCATGCGATTAATTAGATAACATGCAATAAGAACGACATCTGTCCAATACTGTTTAGGGACATGCATATTGAACATGAGAGTTCGAACCACATCTAAAATTGTCGATGTTTGTGTTCGGATATACAATTTTGTTGAGAGGTGTGGACGCAACTGGTTTGATGAATCATGCCACGATCAACACAGAAACTGTTCATAGAAGATTGAGTATACTCCAAAGCATTATCAGAACGCAGAATTTTGATACGTTTATCAAACTGAACATAGACTTCATTATAAAAGGCAGATAACACATTTGAAAACTCAGATCTTTCTTTTATTAAATAATATCAAGTCATTCTGGATTAATCATCAATAAAAATAACAAAATATTGAAATCATTTCGGACTTTTAACTCTAGACGGACCTAAATATCAGAATGAACAAGATCAAAAGACTGCAACAGACGACTCTCAATACGACGAGGAAAGAAACTACAATGATGCTTACATAACTGACAAGACTCACATTCAAGACTAGAAATATGACTCAAACTAGGAACAACTTGACGCAACTTAGCCAAAGACGAATGTCCCAAACGATAATACCACTAAACGGAGATGTAGAAACAGAAGTGAAAACATTTCCAAGTAGATCCAAGTAATAAATTCCATCTTTTTTATCTCCCGAACCAATCATCTCCTTCGTCTGGAGGTCCTGAAAAACAAAAGAATTGGGAGAAAATATCATAGAACATTGAAAAAAATTGGTTAACTGGCTTACAGACAGCAAATTGAATAAAAAATTAGGCACATATAATGAATCAAATAATTACAGTGATTGAGTAGGGTGAATGACATCTTTTCCAAGAACAGGACGAGTAGACCCATCAGCCAAGCTAATATTATGTTTCATAGGACTACGATTATGAAAGAGTAGATGGTGACTGGATTGTTGCCACAAAAGCAGGATTACCTATATATGTCATGGTTGCAGTAGGTTGGAAGGTGGTACTAGCAAGCGCGTTCAACTTCTAGAAGATCTGTTCAAATGGAGATGAGGTATCGGATGTTGAAGTCTGACTGAAACCGGAAGTATTATCTCTTGGAGCAGAAGTGGTGACTTGGGACTGCATATTTTTATCATGCACTTGATATGCATATTCTAGTTTACCCCACTTGTCCCAACAGTAGTCTTCGATGTGACTGAACATTCCACAATAGTTACACTTTCGTGGTTAACCAAGGCCACCACCACCGCAGCTACCACCACGACACCAACATGACCATTGTCTCTACCACCACGACCTCCTCCTTGACCAAAACTACGACCATCATCTATACCGCCACATCCACCACCACGACCAGTAGTACTAGTAACTAGGACAGAAGAGTCAGTATTCGGCACTACAGAACTCTGTCCTAGAAATGAACGATTGAGACGGAAGAAAGTATCTGTCACCGTAGATAACAACTCTCCAGCAAGGATCTGAACTTTATAAGGTTCTAGCGCAGAATCCAAGCCGACTAGGATAAGTGAAACATAAAATTCTTCTTTATGTCGCTGAGCTTCCTTCAAATCAGTAGTAACATGATGATATTATAACAGTTCCTCCCACAAAGCCTTCTTTGAAGCTATATATTCATTCATAGGCTTCACATTTTGCTTTGTATTAAATAACTCGTACAACTCATAAGGCCACGTTCCACTTCTGCGAATATGATTCTTCCAGAGATGCCCAAATCTGTTTGGATGATTCACACCACTGAACATTAGCAGCGATGTGCGGCTCCATACTATGCCACAACCACGACATAGTGTATGCATCGGCACTCATCCAATCCTCATACTCAACGAACGTTTTATACGGGAGTTCTTTTGTCAAAAACTTCAACTTCTTCGCCCTCAACACGACTTTGATATACTTGGACGAGGCAAGGTAGTTCGCACCACTGAGTTTCACCGCAGTAATCAATTTTTCCAATTAATTATTATGAATAACAGTAAAGGAGAAGCACCTCCGCTACCACCACCACCACCACTATTAACATCGTCAGAAGATTCGATCCCTACCATAATTGCAGATGCAACAGAAAGACGAGATCTCTGGAATCATAGATCTCACAACGAAACACAACCAACGAAACAAACAACCAATGGAGATATGTAGAAACCCTAGATCTCATAAACGAACCACAAATGACCACGAACGACCACGAACAACGAACAATGAACAACGAACGACGAATCATAAAAAGTAGATGAAAAAGCAGCCGGATTTTTTTTGGGCCTGTCGTCCCGAACCCGGCCGAATTGTTGATGGAATTTACAGTACCTTCAAAAATGCTCTGATACCAAGTAAAGTTTGGAGATGGAGAGAAGAGAAGGAGAAAAGTAGGTGAAGAGATAATATGAGAAAGGAGATTGAAAGAGCATGAAACCCTAGGTTGCATCTCATATCTATTTATATTGATACACAATACACCCACAATTACTATTATACCCCCATATGATAAATAACAAAATAAGTCTAACAAAAGCTAATAAATAAAATGACTCAACCAATAATGGCTAAAGTTATCGAATACGAAATGCTCACCATCGAGTCTAAATCCATATTTTAAAATTTACTAAAACGTAAAACTTATCCAAAATAATCAAAATGTTGTATTTGAAAATCAAGGGTCATTCACAAATGTTTTAAAATAGCAAAATAAAAGGGTTTTTTTTTGTTCATGCCCCAGTTTTGGTCAAGTTAGTAAGTAGCGACCGTGCATTAATATAACTTACTCAGGGTTGGCTGTGGCCTAGGGCAGCCAGGATGACCACCCAGGACCTACGGACCAGGGGGTCCAAAAAAATCAGTTTAAACATAAATATATTAATAATCTTGTATCTAAAATAGAACTAGTATGTATCATGGGCTCCCTTTAACACAAAACAATTATAGCGTAGTGGTTATTATGTTAGACTTCTACACTAGAGGTCCTTAGTTCAATTCTTGGTGGCAATATTTTTTAATTTACTTTTATTTTAGTATTTTAGTTTTTTTACATTATGTATGTGGGGCATTTTAAAAGTTCGTCTCGGACCCCCATGAGCTCAGGGCCGGCCCTCAACTTACTCTAGTGTCAATCTTAGCCACCTTAAGTACAATCTTATACTAGTAACAAATAGTACCTTACGTGGAAGTACTCAATAGTATGTATTTACTGTTGACTTCACATCATCTTAAAATCTATAAAAGATAAGGGTCTTTCGCAAGTCCCTTAAATCTAGCTTATTTTTACATAAGTCCCCCATATCTTGTTATTTACTTAAAAGTACCCCAAATTACTTAAATTTTGGTTATGAGTCTCCCGATTTAAATTTACTTGATGGAAAATAGGAATATCTTGTTAACTTAAAAAGGATTTCAGATTTTTGGACAATTATGCCCCGTTTTCTTCACATCCCCTCTCTTCTTCCCCTTGTTTTTTTTTCTAATGGATCTTTCTCATTTGAATCCCTCAGCACATACCAAGACCAAAGATCAATTGGAATACATATATGTCCAATGCGATACTTTCTTTTCAAAATTTGATCTTTCAAAGGGGGTAACCATTTTTTTAAATTATTTTGATGCATTATCTTTGTTTTGGCAAGCGGATGAGTTTCTTGGAAGGGAAAGGGCTATGGTGAAGGATTTGTAGTAGGAAAGGAGAAGGGTGAGTGGAAGGGAAAAGAAAAAACGGTGTAGTGGGTGTTAAGATGGAGAACTTGGTAGCAATGGATTTAGATTGGTTGGAGTGAAAGATGAGTAGAAATGGTGGAGTGAGTGTTGGGGTAAAGGAGACTGTGGTGATGGATTTAGAGTATGGGAGGAAGATGAGTAGAATGAGAGAAAAGAGAGGAGTAAGTGGAGAAGTAGAGAAGGAAGGTTGAAAAAGGAGGGGAAGAAGATAAGGAACACAAAATGGACTTTTTACCCTATTAAACCGTGGGGTTGGATTAAATTTTGACTCTAGAGACGGAGGGGGACTCGTAACTCAATTTTGGTTTGAGGGACTTCTAAGTAAATAACAAGATTTAAGGGACTTATTTTAAAAACATGATAGATTTAAGAGACTTATATGCAAATAACCAAAAAGATAAGGTAGTCTGCAAAAGATAGGCAAGAAATATCAGTTTCACGCTTTCTCACTCTCTGAAGCTAACTTTGAAAGCAAGAACTGATCCCGTCTTCGCCTTGTGAAAGTCTCTACCTTTCATTCGAACCCTTTCCTCAACCTGTCAATTACATTCCACGTTCTGTCAGAGAGTACTATGCTGATTTTGTCTTAATTAGGTATAAGTACTTAGTCAACTCACCCTTTTCCTCATCAGCTCTGGGTTGCCAATACTATCGCCAAGTACTGCACGAAGTTCTGAGTCATCTCTGCAAGCATCTTCTATGATCCTTTAAAAAAAAAGGAAACTTAGAAGTATAAGTCTAAGACAACCTTTCTATTGCATGGCAAGTGTTCAATTTGATTAATATATAAAATGGAGCTGCAACCAATTTTAAGCCTATGAAGATTATACAAAGACATCGTTCCCTACCATTGATCGAAGTGGTAAGTTGAATCACATTTAATATAGATTTAATGGATTAAACAAATTAGTGCACCAAAATCCTTTTTCATCTAGAGTATGTAGAACTATCAAATTAGTTGAAAGAAATTTGTGTAGACATGCCGAAAACTCGGAGAGAATTTATTTCCGTTATATCACAGAGTACCCAAAACGTGAAAGAAAAAATCACTAAATATCATTCTTTTTTTCATCTTTAGATACATTATCCACAAAAAACGAACAAAACTACTCTCTCATAGCTTTCTTTTTCATTTACTACAGTTAGAAGCATAGAACTTGGATTAAATTTAAAGAAGAGACACTTCAAGTATACAATTTTCTATAACATGGAGAGTGAATTGGCTTCACTTCAACGAAGCTCGAGCACCCAAAAAGAAAAGAATTACTCTTCCCTAGAATTGTCAATTTTGTCTCAAAGTTTTAAGCAGACAAACTTAGTGTTGAAAACCCATAAAGGATTGACTTTCGGTGTAACCTTTAAATACCCACAAAGAAAAGAACACAATTACTCCTTCTATAGCATTCATTTACATCTACTTTACTCAAAGTTATCGAATTTAGGCTAAATTTAACTGTTCTACTTTAAAGAGGAGAACATAACTACACTTCCTCCTACATAATTCTTTAAAGAGTTTCTTCTTCTTTAAGTAGACATTTATCGAACACAAAGAAAAGAAGGAAAACAAATTATTTTCCCACTTTGGTCATCCCTGGAAATCATTTAGCATAAAGAGATACTACTTGTTCATGTAGGCATTTTTTCGAACATGTTGACTTCAAGAAACAGAATTAAGTTGTGGAGGGGGATTATAACGCACTTGGCCCATCGTGGGTAGTTGTGAGCTCTGTCGTAGTCTCTCTTCCGCTTCTCCTCTCTCACTCTGAGCAGCCTCCTTCCCCTTGCGCTCGTGCAGGAGCTCTTCGCTGCTGTCGAGGAAAGCTCCTCGTCCTCTGCTGCCGCTGCTGCTCCCTTCATTGAGCATTTGAGTAGGGGTCTACTATTGGTGGTGATGGTGTGGTGGTGGTGGTGGTGATGGTGGTGGTGATGAGAGAAAGAGAAGAGGAGAGCTGGCGAAGGAGAGGTTAAACTTAGCATGATTGAGAGTGTTCTTCTTTTGGGGAGGAAAAACAACAAAGAAACTTGGATTGTGTGCACTATATTTGTGTTCAATAATAGGCTATTTTCCTGACAGGGGTTGGGGGTTTTGATAACCAGGAGCCCTGCCATAAAATAGGGATTTCCTGACCATCATTAAAAAAAAAAAAAAAATGGCAACTGCACAGGACAAAGTTCATAACTCCTAAATTTGGAATCGAAATTTTAGGGGAAAAAAAAACGCATTCAAAAATCAATCTTCCATAGTACAAAACGATATCTAGATGGCTCAAAAGTGAGCCGTCTAAGTCGTAAGTAAACACTCAATCAATTAAATTTTAAAAAAATAATTACAGAAGATAAATAAGACCTTAAACCAACTTCCATCTTATCCATCAAAACTGTTAATAAATACTCAACCAATTTAATTAACAAAAAAAAACTAACGCGTGATAAAAAAAAAATCTAAAACCAATTTCCTTCTCATCATCCGTAACTCACTCATTTCTTCCATAATAAACTATAATTAAAATATTTTTAAACATTTAAACTATTTTACAATAATACAAAAAAAATCTTTTACGTGCAACGCACGTGCATTTACTAGTAACCTAAAATGTACAAAGTATTATTGAAAAATACATGAGACCTAAAATCTAAGCAGCACAAATGTGTCAATTCTGGATGTTGATACCAAATTTCTAGCTAAGATAGTTATAGATAAAATTTATGTCACATAATATCGATAAATAGTTGATATACAGTTTAAGTTTAAGTTTAGGTAATCAAGTATCCTCCAACTTTATTAGAATAAAGAATGTAGACAAGGAGATAAATGAAACATTTAATATAGTACAAGGAATGTTAATTCCATTCGGAGGAATATAGAATTGAAAAGGGGTTAATCTATTGATGTCTTCTATATATATATATATATATATATATATATATATATATATATATATATATATATATATATTTGTAACTGAGACTCATTGGGTTGTTGTTTGGTGGGCTTGGGTTCGATTTGTGTTAATTTGAACCAATTTTTTTATTCTACAAGTCCACCTATTGGATTCTCTCACGCCCCAGTTCCAAATATAAGGAACTGAGCCACGTGAAAATGGCCAGCGGGTACACTTTGACGGACATCCCAATCTAATTGACCCGACGGAGTACACCTAAGCTGTAAAGTACATGATATAACCCAACACATGACACAAAGACAGTGAAACTAAATCCCATCCACAGACAACAGATATATAGAGCACATAGAGGAAATCATAACTACTAATGTGCAGAAGGAAAATAACATGGGAAATGTATCATAGTATAAATACTAGAAGAGATACACGGAAACAAACCCGCTAGTACAAATACTGAAATGAAGGAAAGCAGTAAGATAACTATGAACGGTATCTGAAAGCTAGAAAGTAATACCGTCCCAGGGTGAAGTCACTACCAGAGATCAAACGAAGTCCTCGGGGATGATCTCGTCCTCTGCGACAGGTCATGCTCCTGGATATGCATCTGGTCCATACTCCTCCGGGTAGTCCTCCTCGCCTAAGCCTGGAAGGGAACCAGGTCCTCAGAGGGACGTAACAAGGTACAAAAATACAGCATGCCAAAGTATAACAGAAAGAACAAGTGCAACGCCGGTGTAATCTAGCATAACCACCTAAGTGAGACACAATTTGAAGACAATGTTCGACGCGTGGGCTGTCCAAAACAAAACTGTAGCTCCGAACACGAAAACACACGGGACGTACTACAGCTCCGGACAAAGAGTCACATGGGTGATACTACTAATCCGGATACATGAATACTACAAAAATAGAACATATACATATATATAGCGCGTGCAGAGGAGCCCAAACGTCTAGTAACTGTCTTCCCCTCCCAAAGCGGTCAACGAGTGTGCGCTGAACCTGAACCTCTATCTAGCAGTCTCGTCATACTGAAGTAACTATCAACAATCACGACCCTAAAGTCATCCCAGTTTCTGATCATGCTGACAGTATCAGGATACAGAAAATCTGGCACAATGACAGTGTCTGAATGTATCCTAGGGTTATGATGTAACCAAGTGTGTACATCAAGGTGTTACAAACATCTATCAATCGTTACCAGACGTTACCGACGAACATCTGCACCCGGTTATGACCCGGATGCAAGGTAACGATTCTGATCCAAAATACGCACAATGCATATAATAAATAAATAGAGATCTGGTAACTGAAATACAGGGTGGCAAGGTACACTTGCCTGGATCCGGATGCTGAAGATGGGTCTTCGGTACAACGTCCAAGTCCGCGGGTCCCGTAGTACCTAGAGACGAGATACAAGCTCAATCAATAAATTATCATGATGCTAAAATAAGAGGTGACACACGTCTAGCATAGGCTTCAATCATTGTTACAAGCTCACATAGTCACTAAGCTAGAGGGTTGACCACGGTTGACTAGAGGTACATTACATCTAATACGACCTATCACCTGTATAATATTATCAGACCAAATCCTCAATCCCTTATATTCATCATGGTGTTTTTCAGTAGTTCAAGTCATGATCATCCTCAGATTTCATCCTTGCATTTACAGACGTTAACATGCACATTTAAATTTCATCCTCGAATAAATTAATTATTAATTATTAAACCCTCAATTTATAAAATCGTCATTATATTATTCAAACACCCTTTCACATATACACATATATTCCTCTATCAATTTGTTATTAGTTATCAAATCCTCAATCAATGAACAACTTAATAATATCCCAACACTATTTTACAACAAATAACCTGCTCCTCAATACCCATCACAATGCATATAACAAACTGTATAAAATCCTACAATCTTACATGGCATACATAAACCCTAAACTCAATCTATATTATTCACAACCCTAAACTCAATGTATATACATAAACCCTAACTAAGTTATATGTAACAAATATACAATACTATACAAGGAGATGGGGGAGAGGTTACCTCGGTGGCGGTGCGTGGTGGTGGTGCTGGCCGGATGGCCGAGGGTGGTGGAGTCGAGTTCTCGGGGAGTTGCTGTGGTGGGTCTCGCCAGAGTAGAGGTTGGAGATGATGGACGTGGCGGTGGAGGGTGGAGCCGGCCGAGGTGGACGGCAGCAGTAGCTCGCTGGAGTGGTAAGGATGATGGCGGGGGAGGTCGAGGGAGTAGTGGTCGACGGTTGCTGGAGGTTGATGACGGAGGTGATCGACACGGCGGTACAGTGCTGGTGATGATGATGGAAATGACGCGGGGTTCCGGAGTAGACGGCGGTGCGAGGGGGAGACGATGGTCGTGTGGGGTACGGCAGCAGGCTGCCGAGGGTTCGTGGATGGTGATGGAGCATGGAGTAGACGGTGGTCGGGTGACAGTTGGCCGCTGGAGGAGGTAATATGGAGGTGGTGGAGTCGACAGCAAGGTGGAGTCGAGGTGCAGCGTCAATGGACGAGGTGGTGGAGTCTCATGGAGGAGGCAGTGGTTCGTGGAGACGACGGTGGACGGTGGCAGTTGGCCGCCGAAGGAAGTAATGTGGAGGTGGTGGAGTCTCGTGGATGGCCGGAGTAGAGGAAGGCCAGTCGGGTTTGAATAAGGAGAAGGAGAAGTGAAGAAGAAGAAGAAGAAGAAGAAGAAGAGAAATGGAGGAGTGGTGTTTCGGTTGTGGATGTAGTAGGAAGAGGGAGGAGAGAGAGAGGGGGGGTTTCTATGCTCCTAGGGATTATGGCCGGCATTGGAAAAATGGGGGTGAAAGAGAGATTATATAGGTGAGTGCGTGGTGAGGATGAGTCTTAAATTTGAATGGAGGGCCCAGATTCTTCATGAAAGAATTATACATCCAAAGGAGGAGAGAGGGTTGATTTGACCGGTCAAGAGATGAGGGTGAGGGTTTCTTCATTTGCCTTAGCCAATGGGGTGGTGACACCTATTACCACATTTGTAAATAAGCCTCTTAACTTTTGGGTAATTGCACATGCATAAAAAATGATGGGGATTTGATGTGGGAAGTGGTGTTTGGTGTTATGTAGGGTGAGGGGTTATTGTGTGTTATGCATGGGCTTAATGAATGGGGTATTGGGTTAAATTGGGGTTAAGTTGGGATTAGTAAAAATTGGTATCCCCAATTTAATTAAAATAAATTGTCATGTGCTCTTAAATTAAATGGGGGCACATGGGGTCTCAATTTGGATTAACACAAAGGTCATAAAAGGTGTAGTCTTGTGTCAGTCTTGGACCCTTTAATTGGTCCGGCTAAACGGGTTGAGTTTGCGTCCCAAAATGGATGGCAACGACAAAGGTACGCAACACAGGATTAAAGAATGGATTTCGGGACCGGAAAGTTGTGCAATTAAATTAGAGCACAAGGGATTGTGATTTTGAGTGACGGAAAAGTCCAGCGCCTAGGTTGGCTTGTCAAGTCAAGAGTGCAACAATTAGTTGGAATTTATGGGCTATTGTTGGGCTCTGAAAATTGCAACAACGGTAGGGTGCACCAAGGGTTATAAACAAAGAATCAGACAACTGCAACAAAAATTCTAAACCTCAAACACCTGATGCTAAACCAAAATTTTTAACCAAAACCGGTCTACCTATAATAATAATTGAGGGGGTTTACATCCTTCCCAACTTAGAAAAATTTTGTCCCCGAAATTAAAAGTATAGCACGAATGTTAGCTACAAAAATTTAAAAGTAAACTGGTAATCGAATACAGTACGTAAATTCGTACCTTAGTCCTCAAATAAATACGGAAAATGCTGCCGAATGGAATCCTTGCGCTCCCAGGTAGACTCGCCTGGCGAATGATGCTTCCATGCAACCCTGACCAGTCGAATAGTCTGACCCCTCAAAATCTTCTCACTGCGACCGAGTATCCCCACTGGCTGCTCTGCATATGATAAACTGGACCCGACTGTAATCTCTGAATGATCAAGCACGTGGCTGGGGTCTGCTACATATCTCCTCAACTGCGATACATGAAATACGTCGTGCACTCCTTCTAATGATGGAGGCAATACAAGACAATAAGCCACTTCACCAACTCGCTCCAAGATGTCAAAAGGTCCGATGTACCTCGGACTCAGCTTTCCTCTGCCCCCGAATCTGATGGTACCACGAGTAGGCGATATCTTCAAAAATACATGGTCACCTTCCTTGAACTCCAAAGGTCTGCGGTGCGCATCTGCCCAATGCTTCTGTCTGTCCTGTGCTACACGCATGTGGCTCCGAATTTGCTTTATTTTCTCCACTGTCTGTATCACCAACTCTGGACCAAGTATATGACGCTCTCCCACGTCACTATCGGTGACCTACACTTCCTGCCGTACAGTGCCTCATAAGGTGCCATCTGTATGCTGGCCTGGTAGCTGTTGTTGTAGGAGAATTCCACCAAGTGTAGATGGTCCTCCCAAGATCCTCCAAAGTCGATCATGCACGCTCTCAACATATCCTCTAGTATCTGAATCGTGCGCTCTGACTGGGCATCAGTCTGTGGATGATATGAAGTGCTGAACTTGAGACGAGCTCCTAGACTCCTGCATACTCTGCCAAAATATGACGTGAATCTGGAATCATGATCCGATACAATGCTGACAGGCACTCCATGTAGTCGTACTATCTTCCTCATATACATGTCAGCTAATATCTCCGTGGACTGCCCAACTCTGAAGGACAAGAAATATGCAAACTTGGTGAGTCGGTCTACGATATCCCAGACTGCATCCTTCCCGCTAGGGCTCCTCGGGAATCCTGTGACGAAGTCCATGGTAATGTGTTCCCACTTCCACTCGGGAATGGGAAGCGGCTGCAATAGTCCTGCAGTCCTCTGATGTTCAGCCTTGACTTGCTAACAGACCAAATATCTCGTCATGAATCTCGCAATCTCCTTCTTCATCCCAAGCCACTAGTAATGTTGTCTCAGATCTCGGTATATCTTCGTACCTCCGGGATGAATAGAATAAATTGAGCTATGAGCCTCAGTCATCAACTCTTGGCGTAGCTCGCCACTCGGAACGTATAGGCGATCTCCATACCTCAATGTTCCGTCTTCATGAATCCTGAGTCACGTCTGCATGTCGGCCTCTGTCCTCTCTCGCAGTCGTCGGAATCTCGCATCTGTAAGCAGGGCTGCCTTGCTCCTCTCCACCAATATAGACTGAACCTCGAGACTTGCCATCTGTCCATCCATGCCTGGCAATACAACCTCTATCCCAAATTTCTGAAGATCCTCTAACAATTGCCGCTGAGTTGTCAAAAAGTATGCCTTGGGCTTTCTGCTTAAGGCATCTGCTACTACGTTCGCCTTGCAAGGGTGGTAGTGCAACTCTATATCATAGTCTGTCATCAACTCTAGCCATCACCTCTGTCTCATGTTGAGCTCCTTCTGAGTGTAGACATACTTCAGACTTTTGTGATCTGTGTAAATCTCAACACGTTCTCCATAAAGGTAGTGCCATCATAGCTTTAGTACAAATATCACTACAGCTAGCTCTAGATCGTGCGTCGGATAGTTCTTCTCATAAACTCTCAACTGTCTCGATGCATAGGCTATCACCTTGCTATGCTGCATCAGTACACATCTTAATCCGCTCCCAGACGCATCACTATACACTACAAATCCTCCCGATCCTGAAGGAAGTGTCAAAATCGGTGCTGATGTCAGACGCTTCTTCAGCTCATCGAATGTCACGCCCCAGTCCCAAAAATACGTAGGACTAGGACACGTAAGCATGCCAGCCGCATGGATATGGCAACTCCAATATATGGAAACCAAATCCATACGTACGCTGTATTATGAATATCAAATCCACAAGTGGTAGAAATGTAATACAAGTCACATGGTAAAATCTAAATCTCATCCACCAAAATCATATAGAAATAATTAACTAGTATCTATGAAACTAGATCTCAACAAGAAGTATCTAAGGATGATAGTTGGGTGGAAACAAATCCACTACCAACTCAAATAGGAAAAGTAAATACAATATAAGTACAACTCACTCAAACAATATAAGTACCAGCTACCAATCACGGCTCAAAGAGAAGACATCCACGAAGCTTCTATATCCTTCCAATCTGCGCTCCTGCAAATACTCAAGAACAGGTACACCTGGCAGCGGACCAGGTCCTCAGAGGGACATAACAAGTATACTTAAACGCATGCCAATAAAATACTGAAATAAATATCCAATGGGTCGCCTAACCGTCTAAAGTGAATGCAGTTTAAGAACAACTTTCCCCACAGGTGAGCTATCTGGCTGAAAACTGGGATTTGGCATGGTTCTCTTTTGAAGATCCAGGGGCCTAAAAGGCACGTCGTCTTTTGAACGCCGGTGGCCCGCCTGATAGTACATAATATATAGTGGTCATCATGACCCGTATCTCCAGCGAAGAATCCGGGCGTACAGGAGAAAGTGTAAAGGAGCTCAAATGCGGTACTTGTTGCCCTCCCCACCCCATGCTCTAAGCATGTCACATCCATGACACGATTTGGTCCATAGCCTATTCTTAGTACCCTATCCCAATCCTGCAACCAAACAAGGACAAGGATGGGACCACCGTACTACAATAGGCTATGTCCATGGACCTCTAATAACTGCCAAGTCTACTAGCATGCAAAGTTTCTAACAGCAGTTATTCCTAACGCACGTCCCACACGTACCGATGATCAGTCAATACGTGCGTCCGTGATCTATATTAGACTTACAACTCGTGTAAAAATATGTGTCACAGTCAAATGAAACCTAATGGTGCTACATGATAATGGGGTAGTCTCATGAACATGGTCAATGCAATACATAAATAAAAACCTATCGCGACGTCACCGTCGCGAGCATTTTATATAACAATTAAAATATATGAACTAAGGACAGAAAATAAAGATGCATGCAACATATGGAATATAAATAACAGTACAATGGCAAGGTATACTTGCCTGGCAAGGAAGCTGCAATGTGTACGCGCCCAAATGTCCAATACACAGGACCAGAAGCTATGGCCACAAAACAAATGTCTCCGGATGCTGAAATAAATATCACCAACGTTTCCGGAATGAGCAAAATAGCTAAAAAGCACATCCCTTTCGTCCAATTTGGACACAGGGGCAAAACGATAATTTTGGGCAAAAGTGGGGTCCACGTGTGGCCCACTTTGCACCGAAAAACGTGCCAAGGATAACAGTCTCTAAATGGGACAAACTATGGGTCAAAAAACTCTAGATGTCAATACGAACCCAACGGTATGTCCAAATTTGGATTCCGATGAGCCGAACAAAATTTGGTCCAAAAGTCAACTATAGGGCCCGCCAATTGGCGATCTGGTCAACCGTCTCAGAAATGCGTGAAAATTGGGTCACAGGACCAGCGCGTTACCACGAGTCCAGTGGTGCAAGTTTCGTTACAATCTGACAAGCGTGCACAAAATACGTGCGAGTTCCACAAAAGTGGCGACACGAAATGTGTCTGCGGATACGGTTTGATTCCGGCGCGCACACGCGTCCGAATCAGTCCCCACGAATTTTTATGTGTCCCGTTATGCTGCGTGCACCATTCGGTACACTTGGCATACGGCGGGGCGGTCCCGTTTGGCGGGGCGCGCTCCGATCTCCAACTTTTGGAAAACCGAAAAAAGTGGGTGCGCGCAGTTTTGTGACGAATATAACTATGTCCACAACAACTATTAGCCTAGAGTTATTTTACAGAAATTAAACTAGGTCAGGTATTCTACAGGTATCAAAAAGAATCACCGAATTCGGATCTCTGTGGTGGGAGATACGAACTCGGCAATACGGGTGGTCATTCTGGAATTCTGCGATTCCAGAATTCTGTCTGTCCGTCCACTTTGGACGCTGTTTTTCACCTAGGGGCACACGTTTTCCGAGGTTGGCTATAAAACGAATATTGGAGAGGGTTAAGGGATGATCATACCTATGAAAACGGAACAGCGTTTGGTCGAGCAAGTCGACAGAAAATCGCGCCGGAGCGAAGGTGCCTCGAGTGGGAAACTGCAGGATGCGAGGTCGGCGTCGACGGGATGGTTGGATGGCTTGGCGGGGCTTCTCTGGCTGCGGTGACGGCTCTAGATGGGAAGAGGAGGTCTGGAAATTTAGGTTAGGGTTTTGAGAGCTAACTATATATATATATATATATATATATATATATATATATATATATATATATATATATATATATATATATATATATATATATATATTAGGGAAAGAGAGAGGGTTGGATTGGAGCGGGTTTGGAGCGGCCGAAGGGGAGTAAAGGAGTCGGGCTTCCGCTGAATGTGTGAATTTGCTAAAGCATCACAGCAGCGCTGAAGGCTAGCAAAGTTCTGAGGGTCGGGTTGTCTTAGCATGTGCTAAGGAATTGCTAAAGAGAATAAGTGGTTGCTTATTATTATTAATATTATTATTATTATTATATTAGTTAATTTCTTATTAATACTTTTGCTTTCTTTCTTTAAATATATATATACACATATATATATTTGTGTGTATATATATATATATATATATATATATATATATATATTCACACATAAAAAAATTTATAGATTAGGGTATTGCACATCGTTAGGCTAGCAACAGCTTAAGGGGTCTCCTACATAGAATAAATTTCGAAAAATTACTGATGGTCCCACAAGTCCTCTAAGTGCCCGAACTCCTAACATAAAAATTATTAAAAAATTATTTCTCCTATTTAGATCTAATTACTACAATTTAATAAATAATTAATAAATAAAGGATATATACGATTTTCTAGGAAGGGGGTTTTACATCGAAAGTCGTCTGACACTCCTCAGTCCAGATAAACTCCTCGCCTTTATGCGTCAGTCGCGTCATAGGTGCAGCGATCCTCGAAAAGTTTTCACGAACCTCCGATAATATCCGGCAAGTCCGAGAAAACTCCTAATCTTTGTAACTGATATAGGGGTAGGCCACGTCTCAACTGCAACGATCTTCTTCGGGTCAACTGATAGTCCATCTCCGGTGATTATGTGTCCCAGGAATGGTACTCTATCCAAGCAGAACTCAGATTTGCTGAGCTTGGCATACAGCCTCTCCTGCCTCAGCGTCTCCAATACGATCCTGAGATGCCTCTCGTGCTCCTCCTGGCTCTTGAAATATACCAAGATGTCGTCGATAAATACCACCACGAACTTATCTAAGTACTGGTAGAAAATATTGTTCATCAGACTCATAAATACTGCTGGCGCGTTGGTTAAACCAAACGGCATGACTAGAAACTCATAGTGCCCGTACTTCGTCTGAAAGGCCGTCTTCGGAATGTCCTCTCTCCGTACCTTGATCTGATGATAGCTGGATCTGAGATCGATCTTCGAGAATACACATACGCCACTAAGCTGATCAAATAAATCATCGATGCACGACAATGGATACTTGTTCTTTATCGTTACAGCATATAACGTCTTGTAATCGATACACAACCGAACCGTCCCGTCCTTCTTCGGCACAAATAAGATGGGTGCTCCCCATGGAGAAATACTAGCCCGAATGAAACCCTTATCTAAGAGATCATCTACTTGGACTTTCAACTCAACCAACTCCTTCGGTGCTAGTCTATAGACGGGGGAAGTAACTGGCTCGGCTCTGGGAGTCAACTCTATAGTGAACTCTATCTCTCTGTCAGGTAGCAGGCCTAGAAGATCCTCTGGAAACACATCTTCTAACTTTGATATAAAGTAAGGGTACATCGGTTCACCTTCTGTAATGTGTGTCGCTAAGGTAGGTTGGACACCATGCTCTCGGGCTCCCCGAAGAAACTCAAACTCAAGGTGATCTGGTGGTCTAAATATGACGCAACCATGACGACAATCTAGCGTTGCATGGTATTGGCCCAACCAATCCATGCCTAAGACAATGTCATAGTTCGGCATGGAGAAGACAAAAAATCGGGCACGCATCTCTCGCCCGCAAAAAACTACTGAACATGATCTACAAGTGTCGCTAACTGGTACTATTCTACCTCCCGTAAGAATCCTCTTAATCTTCGGAAGGGGTACAGTTGCTATTCTATGGGTGGCCACGAAACTAGTAGCTATGAAAGAGTGTGTGGCACCAGAATCAAATAATACTACTGCTGGTAATGAAGCTACTAAGATAGTACATGCGGTCACTTCTTCGGCTGTCTCCGCCTCCTCTATAGTCATCGCATAGGCCTGACCATGTCTCGGTGCTAGTACCCGCGGCTGCTGTCGAGCCTGTTGGAATCGATCTGCCTGTTGGGCCAAAGGTGGCCTCCTCTGATTTCCTCCTGGTACTGGTGGTCGTAGTGCTCCAGCTCCTGCGTAAGGCGGCCTCAGTCCGGGAAGCTGCTGATAAGGCCTCGGTGCTGGCAAGGCTGGCCGATGAACCATCTGTACTGGAGCCCTCTGGTCTGGGCAATCTCGGACTACATGCTGGTCCGACCCATATCTCAGACATACGCCCAGCCTCCGTCGACAGTCCCTCAATAAGTGTCCCTTCTTGCCGCAGTAATGGCATGTAGTAATCGTTGGTCCCAGCAGAGGTGCTGCTCTCTGCTGCTGCTGTACCAGTGGACGTTTCGCAGGTCCTCCCTGTGGAGCTTGAACTGACGATGACGATGCACAGGAGCGCTTCAGACTGGCCTCCATTTTGTTGATGCGGTCCTGGCGTCGTGCTGCTAATAACACCTCGGAGTAGGAGATGGGGGCTATAGACCCAATAAATCTCTGCGTCTCAAAACTCAGGTCCTCATAGAACTTCTTGGCCTTTTTCTCTTCGATCGGGATCAGGTACTGTACAAATCTGCTCAGGTGGAGGAACTCAGCATTGTATTCCTCTATAGTCAAATTGCCATACCTGAGGTTCTGGAATCTATCCTGAAGTTCTGCTCGGGCAGTGGAAGGTATATACATCTCCTGGAAGAGCCTAGAGAACTCCTCCCATATGACCCGATCGGGTCCCAAACGCTCCTCCTCTAGGAGCCACCAGTGATGAGCGTTGCTAGTAGGATGCATCCTGACGGCAGTCATCTATCTATGCCGCGGGAGATCGGTGGCCTCCAGCTGGTGCTGAATGCTGGTGAGCCATGCATGAACCTCCGTCGGCTCTTCAGTGCCAGCAAAAGGAAGTGGTATCATACGACGGAAGTCTATGACAGACCCCAACGTCGACTGGCGTGCTGGTGGTGACGCATATCCCAAAGCCTTCACAATACTCTATCTCAAGGTCTCAGCCTGGCGCAGCTGGGCCTGCTGCTGGACCTGCTGTTGGGCCTACATCATCGCGTAGACCATATGAAACATCTGAGGTCCGTTATGGGTTGCCCTGTTGGGAAAGGCATATATGGCATCTGCGGAGGGAATGGAGGTGGTGGGGGCAACTGCTGCTCCTCCTGTCTTGGGGTCCTCTGGTCCTCATAACCTGCCTGATGCGGAGTCTGGTGCCCGTCCGAAGGCACCTCTGGCTACCCAGATGACTGTCCCTGGGGAGCTGGAGTCAACAGAAGAACATGCCCCAGTTCTGGTTCCCCGGATGATCCTACGTCACGGGGGACATCGCCCGGCTGCGGGACACGTCCGCTATCTCATCCACAAAAACCTTATCATGCCCTAGTTCCAAATATAAGAAACTGAGCCACGTGGCAATGGCCAGCGGGTATACTTCGACGGACATCCCAATCTAATGGACCCGACGGAGTGCACCTAAGCTGTAAACTATAATGATATAACCCAACACATGACACAAAGACAGTGAAACTAAATCTCATCCACAGACAACAGATATATAGAGCACATAGAGAAAATCATAACTACTAATGTACAAAAAGAAAATAACACGGGAAATGTATCATAGTACAAATACTAGAAGAGTCACACGGGAACAAACCCGCTAGTACAAATACTGAAATGAAGGAAAGCAGTAAGGTAGCTAGGAATGGTATCTGAAAGCTAGATAGTAATACCGTCCCAGGGTGAAGTCACTACCAGAGATCAAACGAAGTCATCGGGAATGATATCATCCTCTACGATAGGTCCTGCTCCTGGATATGCACCCGGTCCGTACTCCTCCGGGTAATCCTCCTCGCCTAAGCCTGGAAGGGAACCAGGTCCTCAGAGGGACGTAACAAGGTACAAAAATACAGCATGCCAAAGTACAACAGAAAGAACAAGTGCAATGCCGGTGTAATCTAGCATAACCACCTAAGTGAGACAAAATTTGAAGATAATGTTCGACGCGTGGGTTGTCCAAAATAAAACCGTAGCTCCGGACACGGAAACACACGGGACGTACCGCAGCTCCGGACAAAGAGTCACATGGGTGATACTACTAATCCGGATACAGGAATACTACAAAAATAGAACATATACATATATATAGTGCGTGCAGAGGAGCCTAAACGTCTAGTAACTGTCTTCCCCTCCCAAAGCGGTCAATGATTATGCGCTGAACCTGAACCTCTATCTAGCAGTCTCGTCATACTAAAGTAACTATCAACAATCACGACCCTAAAGTCGTCCCAATTTCTGGTTATTCTGACAGTATCAGGATACATAAAATCTTGCACGATGACAGTGTCTGAATGTGTCTGAGGGTTATGATGTAACCAAGTGTGTACATCAAGGTGTTGCAAACATCTATCAATCGTTACCAGACGTTACTGACGAACGTCTGTACCCGGTTATGACCCGGACGTGAGGTAATGATTCTGATCCAAAACGCGCATAATGCATATAATAAATAAATAGAGATCTGATAACTGAAATACAGGGTGGCAAGGTACACTTGCCTGGATCCGGATGCTGAAGATGGGTCTCCGGTATAATATCCAAGTTCGTGGGTTCCGTAGTACCTAGAGACGAGATACAAGCTCAATCAATAAACTATCACGATGCTAAAATAAGAGGTGACACACGTCTAGCATAGGCTTCAATCATTGTTACAAGCTCACATAGTCACTAAGCTAGAGGGTTGACCACGGTTGACTAGAGGTACGTTACATCTAATACGACATATCACCTGTATAATATCATCAGACCAAATCCTCAATCTCCTATATTCATCATGATATTTTTTAGTAGTTCAAGTCACGATCATCCTCAGATTTCACCCTTGCATTTACAGACGTTAACATGCACATTTAAATATCATCCTCGAATAAATTAATTATCAATTATTAAACCCTTAATTTATAAAATCGTTATTCTATTATCCAAACACCCTTTCACATATACACACATATTCTTATGTCAATTTATTATTAGTTATCAAATTCTCAACCAATGAACAACTTAATAATATTCCAACACTATTTTACAACAAATAACCTGCTCCTCAATACCCATCACAATGCATATAACAAACTGTATAAAATCCTACAATCTCATATGGCATACATAAACCCTAAACTCAATCTATATCATTCACAACCATAAACTCAATGTATACACATAAATCCTAACTAAGTTATATGTAACAAATACACAATACTACACAAGGAGATGGGGGAGAGGTTACCTCGGTGGCGGTGCATGGTGGTGGTGCTGGCCGGATCGCCAAGGGTGGTAGAGTCGAGTTCTCGGGGAGTTGTAGTGGTGGGTCTCGCCGGAGTAGAGGTTGGAGATGATGGACGTGGCGGTGGAGGGTGGAGCTGACTGAGGTGGACGACAGCAGTAGCTCGCCGGAGTGGTGAGGATAATGGCGGGGGAGGTCGAGGGAGTAGTGGTCGACGGTTGCTGGAGGTTGATGGCGGAGGTGATCGACACGGCAGTGCAGTGCTGGTGATGATGAAAACGATGCGGGGTTCCAGAGTAGACGGCGGTACAAGGGGGAGACGGTGGTCATGTGGGGGACGACAGTAGGTGGCCGAGGGTTCGTGGATGGTGATGGAGCGTGGAGTAGACGATGGTCGGGTAGCAGTTGGCCGCCGGAGGAGGTAATGCGGAGGTGGTGGAGTCTACAGCAAGGTGGAGTTGAGGTACAACGTCAATGGCCGAGGTGGTGGAGTCTCGTGGAGGAGGCAGTGGTTCATGGAGACAGCAGTGGACGATGGAAGTTGGCCGCCGGAGGAAGTAATGTGGAGGTGGTGGAGTCTCGTAGATGGCCGGAGTATAGGGAGGCCGGTCAGGTTTGAAGAAGGAGAAGTGAAGAGGAAGAAGAATAAGAAGAAGAAGAAGAGAAATAGAGGAGTGGTGTTTCGGCTGTAGATGTAGTAGGAAGAGAGAGGAGAGAGAGAGGGGGGTTCTATGCTCCTAGGGATTAGGGCCAACATTGGGAAAAGGGGGGTGAAGGAGAGATTATGTAGGTGAGTGTGTGGTGAGTATGAGTCTTAAATTTGAATGGAGGGCCCAGATTCTTCATGAAAGAATTGTACATCCAAAAGAGGATAGAGGGTTGATTTGACCGGTCAAGAGATGAGGGTGAGGGTTTCTTCATTTTACTTGGCCAATGGGGTGGTGACACCTATTACCACATTTGTAAATAAGCCCCTTAACTTTTGGGTAATTGTACATGCATAAAAAATGATGGGGATTTGGTGTGGGAAGTGGTGTTTGGTGTTATGTAGGGTGAAGGGGTGTTGTGTGTTATGCATGGGCTTAATAAATGGGGTATTGGGTTAAATTGGGGTTAAGTTGAGATTAGTCAAAGTTGGTATCCCCAATTTAATTAAAATAAATTGTCATGTGCTCTTAAATTAAATGGGGGCACATGGGATCTCAATTTGGAGTGACACAAAGGTCATGAAATGCTAAACGGGTTGAGTTTGTGTCCCAAAATGGATGGTGACGACAAAGGTACGCGATACAGGATTAAAGAATGGATTTATGGACCGAAAAGTTGTGCAATTAAATTAGAGAACAAGGGATTGTAATTTTGAGTGACGGAAAAGTCCAGCGCCTAAGTTGGCTTGTCAAGTCAAGAGTGCAATAATTAGTTGGAATTTATGGGCTATTGTTGGGCTCCAAAAATTGCAACAATGGTAGGGTGCACCAAGGGTTATAAATAAAAAATCAGACAACTGCAACAAAAATTCTAAACCTTAAACACCTGATGCTAAACCAAAATTTCTAACCAAAAACGGTCTACCTATAATAATAATTGAGGGGGTTTACAGATTCGTATCCTACCCATGAAAGCTTTGGGTCAACTCTAAATCCTCTACAAGAAAGAATAAACATACATGTTCAATACAAAATTTATTTTGGGTTTAGATCAATTACATTTGAATATTTCACCAAAATCTATATTAATACACTTAAATCTTATAATATTTATATTTATCTCTAAAAAATAATTTACTAAGCGAGTCTAGCTCATTCGTTGTTGTGTAGGAAAGGTGAAAGCAATTGAGATCAACCATAAAGAAGGTTGCCAAGACAATAATGGATGTCATGGAATTGGAACTATCGTAAGAGTGAGTTTGTATGTCATCTACGATCAGTGCAACATGCACGAGAAGCTAAAGTAGAATAAGAAGACGCAACTACACTTGTTAACAAATGTGAGATGTGTGTACTCAAAAACTAATAGTATAGTAGAAGTAGAATGTGAATCTTGTGCAGCTAAGATATTGGTGTATTTGGGTGTTATCATTGTAATAGGGAAGTTATATGGTATTGTGGTCCCATAAAAGAAAAATATCATGCAAACTACTATCTACAATGACAACTTAAGTAGCTCGATATTTTCTCATCTGGAGATGTGAATCAATGAAGTAAACTTTAACCTTCTTGGTAATAAAAGATGAACATGCTAGTTATGTCACTCCCCTATCCTGTATACTCGAAATATCCTCACGTTGTCACACTTTTAGTGTGTTTTCACTTTTGGCGCACTTTAAGTATACTTCAAGCGCACGGATGAATGGATCTTGGTGCACGTTGACTAAGTATGGTTTGTGTGTGGTTGGTGGGCGGTGCACAAGTGGAGTACTTGTGTGGTGGTGGTAGATAGGGTGTATGGCTTGGATTTGTTGGAGAGATCCAACGGTTCACCATAAACCCCTTGCATATATATATATATATAAATATATGTATCCTTGTTGTTCATTTTTTGGGTTTTGCTCCTGGTTTTCTTCATAGGAAAGTACATCTTGCAAATATGAAGAAATATGATCGGATATAGTTTTATTCTTAGTATTTGTTTATTGTAATTAGTTTCTAGTAGTGTTCTGATTATAGTTAGTTCTTGGAGTTTTCATATTTTAGTTGTGTAAACCCCCTCACCCAAAAATAGGTATCTTGTGTGTATTTGTATTTCTTGTATTTATTTTAGATTTTTTTTTTAAATCAAATAAAACTCAATAATTTTATTAGGACACTTCAGCGTGGTTTGAACATTAATAATATAGGATGGCCCCTAAATCTGTATCTCCCATCGTAGAAAGTAGCCTACACAGGAGACACTACCTGTAGGATCTTTTCGTGGCACATGAATTCGATCCCTTGGTGTTAGTATGACATTAGTGTAACGATCATAGATTAAATATTAAATATTTAGATATTATATATATAATTTAATTGTGGTTATTTTCCAATCCCAACTTCCAACAATTAGCATCCCATAATTTTTCATGCTAAATTGGTACCTTCCCTTTTTGTAAGATTGCATATTATTTACTATTAACGTATTTTGTAGATAACCATTTAATTAATTACTTAGTTAATTAGATAATAGAATTATTTGATTTATTATAATTAGATAAATATTTAATTATTAATTACAAAATACTTCATAAAATATTTTGGGTGTAGTATTTTATTAAAGCTTTACAAAGTATAGAAATTTTATTTTGTGTGCAAATAATATTTTTGAATTTTTTAGCCTCATTTATATAAGTAAATAAATAAATAAAAATAAATAAATATATAGATAATAATAATAATAATAATAATAATAATAATAATAGTAGTAGTAGTAGTAGTAGTAGTAGTAGTAGTAGTAGTAGTAGTAGTAGTAGTAATAATGTTAATAAAAATAAAACAAAAGAAAAGAAAAAGAAAAAGAAAAAGAAAAGAAAAAGAAATGAAATGAAAAGAAAGATAACTACTAATCCTAAAACCTTAATTAAACTAATCCTTAACTAAACAAAACCTAACTAACAAAGCAAATCCTATTCCTACTCAAAACCCCAACTTCCCAACAGTAAAACCCCCCATTCTTACTAATACCCCCCCTAACTTCCTAACAGCAAATCGTATCTCATTTTCTCTCTCTCTCTCTCTCGATCGATCGATCGATCGATCGATATATATATATATATATATATATATAAAAACCAAACCCTAACCCTAGACCTCGACGTCGCCCCCACGCTCGACTATATATA
Source organism: Iris macrosiphon (assembly GCA_036927795.1). Taxonomy (NCBI): domain Eukaryota; kingdom Viridiplantae; phylum Streptophyta; class Magnoliopsida; order Asparagales; family Iridaceae; genus Iris; species Iris macrosiphon. The sequence goes on along the minus strand of JAYESA010000017.1, from coordinate 82,203,996 downwards.
TATATATATATATATATATATATATATATATATATATATATATATATCAACCAAACCCTAACCCTAGACCTCGACGCCGCCCCCACGCCGGACCTTCGGTCGACCCTAACGCCGTCGCCGCCCCCGCGCCGCCGCAAACCGGCCGACCGCCGCCGTCCGTCCGCGTGTGCGCACCACGCGCGTGCACAACAGTCAGCGCCCCATCTTTAAGGTGATATATCTTCTTCATCTATGATTCTTTTTACGAGCGGTTTATCCATGTACGTTCACAACCTAACCCTCTAGGGTTTTCATTCAAGCGGGATAAGTTTTCGTGTCCTGGATTGGTTAAAAATTCGACCGGAAAATGGCCAAAAAACTGACTAAAAACAGTCCAGAAACTTCAACCCAAACCCCCAATGTTTATACCCAATTTGCCACCAACCTGTTTAATAATTTTAAAAACCAATTGAAGAGTTTTCTTCTTATTATAACCGAGAATTTGTTTTGTTCTTTTAGTTTTCATTAATTTGTTATATGTGTTACATTATTCGGCCTCCAAAACGACCAAAAACTTGATTTTTCAAAAACTAAAATTTTGTGATACGGTGTGCGCCCCGCCAAACAGTACTGCCTCGTTGCGTACCAATTATACCGAAAGACGCGTATGGTATATCCTGACATGTAAGATTTTGTGAAAATTGATTCGGACGTGTGTGCGCGTCGAAATCAACCCGTATCCGTAAAAAAGGCCTCGTATCACGACTTTTGTAAAATATCACCCCATTTTGTGTATGCTCGTCGGAATGCGACAAAACTTACGCCATTGGATTTGTGGTATCACGCTGGTCCTGTGACCCAAGTTTCACGCGATTCCGAGCCAGTTGACCAAGTTGCCTATTTGCGGGCCCTACGGTTGACTTTAAGGGCAAATTTGTTTTTGGCTCACCGGAATCCAAAATTGGACATACCGTTGAGTTTTGACTTTTAGAATTTGTTTGACCTATAATTTATCCCATTTAAAGACCTTTACCCCTAGCACGCATTTTGGTGCAAGGTGACCCACATGTAGACCTACTTTGACCCAAAATTATCGTTTTGTCTCTGTGTCCAAATTGGACGAAAGGGTAGTATTTTCTAGCTATCTCGCTAATTCCGGAGACGTTGGTGATGTTTATTTCAGCATCTGAAGACGTTCATTCGGAGGCCATAGTTTCTGATCCTCTGTACTTGACACCTGGACGTTTACACTTCGCAGCTTTCTTGCCAGGCAAGTATACCTTGTCATTGTACTATGATTTATATTCTATATGATGCATGCATTTTATTTCTGTTATTTAGTTCATATATTTTAACTGCTATATATAAAAACTGTGCGTCCAAAAATAACTTGGATACAACGACGGTGGCATCGTATTTTATCTTTATTATATATTATGCATGTTGACCTAGTTTTACGAGACCACCACATGATTGGAGGCATCATTATGTTTTATTGGTCATGACACATCTGTTACACGAGTGTGAGCTCATGTAGGACACAGACTTGAGTGACGGGTTGGCCACCTGTACGTATGGGACGTGCGATAGGGAATAACTGCTGATAGAATTTGTATGTTAGAAGACTTGGCAGTTATTAGAGGTCTCATCGTGTCATGGATAGAGCATGGGGTAGGGAGGACAACGAGTAAGGCGTTTGGTCTCCTTTGCACTTTTCTTGTGTAACCCGTACGCTCCGCCGGAGATGCGCGGTCATGATGACCACTATATATATTATTATTGTCAGGCGGCCTCTGACGTTCAAAAGACGTCATGCTTTGTAGGCCCCTGACTCTCCGAGAGAATCATGCCAATCCTATTTTAGCTAGATAGCCCAAGTGTTGGAAAGTTATTCTCAAAGTGCATTCACATAGATGGTTAGGCGACCCTTGGATGTTTATTTTTCAGTTATTTATTGGCATGCTTCTATGTATCTTGTTATGTCCCTCTGAGGACCTGGTCCCTTTCCAGGTGTAGACAATCTTGACTATTCGCAGGAGCACGGATCAGGACTTGCTACTTCGTTCTCTTTCGAGGAGGTCTTCCCTTCGAGCCTCTCTGATTATTAGATGATGTTCTTATTGTGTTTACTCTTATATTCTAGTTTGGTAGTGGATTTGTCTCCACCCAACTACTTGTTCTTATCAAGCATCTTATACTTGATTCAGTTATATAGTTGATTGGTTATTTATTTTTTTATGGTTTCTGTGGATGAGATTTAGTTATGCCATGTGACTTATGATAATTATATACCACTTATGAATTATTGTTCATAATACAGCGTACATATGTGTTATGGTTTCCATATATTGGAGTTTTTATATACATACAGCTGGCATGCTTACGTATTCCTAGTCCTACGTATTTTGGGACTAGGGCGTGACAAGTTGGTTAATAGTTTATATCTTGGTTTTATTATGAGGGTTTTCATGAGTATATTTTTCTAGGGAATGATCCTCCAAAATAAAATAAAAAGAGATATTTTCAAAAGATGTTGTTTCCTGATTTGAGCTTGGGATTTTTCTTGATTTTTGGTTCTTGTTGCTTGAGGAATGGAGCATTGTCATAGTCTTGAGCTTGAGTTTTGAGTGCATCAGTGGTGGGTCGGTTGGAGAAGAAGAACAGTGACAAGAAGAACACAGAAGGATTTGCATTATGGGTGCATGTTGAGTGTGACCCGCAATCCATGGGCGCATATTGAGCGTGACCCGCAGTCCATAACTCGTGCGTACTTTAATAGTACTGTCAATTCCTTACAAAAGTATGTCAAGGGGATGAATTCTTGACAAAATTCTTCTTGGCGCACTTTTGGAAGACTTCAGCCTCTGGCGCACAATTGATGTACTAATGAACGACCCAAGCAAAAGTGCATCAGGCTACCTTTTAGCGTACTTTTATCAACTTCATATTAGTTGGCGCACTTTTTACAAGCCGACGCACAATTTTTACGTTGTGCATTAAACTAGAAAAAGTGCGCCGCCTTATATATATGGCCTTTAGCGCACTTTTGATGGATTAATAACCCGAAGCACTTTTATCTCTTGGCGCATTCTTGCTCGGTTCAACCTCGATAAGCGAGCCTTGACTTTGGCATATCTCGATTCCCGAGGCCCTAGATTATCGTGCCTTCGACTGTCGTGCCGCTTGGGGACTCATATTTTATTTTGTAGTTGTTTTGCATTCTGTGCACCACATCTTCCTGCTGCTCTATTATAGATTTTGTGCTCTAGTTTGCTTGCATGTGTAGAATGCGCCTATTTTCGAATCCACGATTTTGTGCGCCATGTTATAGACTTCCGCACCATGACTTCTGTGAACTAGTATTATAGGTTTATGCGCCATATAGTTGCCTTCTCGCGCATTCCGTGTGTCACTATTCCTGACTAGCCTATTTGATACTTGTAAAGTGTGCCGACCCAGGATTTCTTGTGATTGATTGTGCATGCATAGGTCCTGTTGTGCACTTGATGCCTATTCTAGATCAGTTGAGCTTAACCGTGATTGATGATCTATGATCCCATAACTTAAGAAATTAATGAAGCCTTCATGACCGTGATTCGATCATATGAGATATTAAATTTCTAATTAATTATGACTCCTGACTTGATCAAAAATGTAATTCATGTGACCAACTGATAGGTTGGGTACCCTGACTTGGTTATTATATTCGTACTGATACACTTTTCCTGTTCCCCTGTTTATAACGGCTTATTATACACTTAGTGTGGGACATTGGCCAACATGTACACTGAACATGACATGATGATTCCTTCTCGGTGCATAATACTATATTTCTAAATTCTTGGCACGAAAATGATAATGGGTCAGAACCATAGCGTGGCTAGGTTATTGCTTGTTTGAATGTTGCATCCACATTAGGGTGAATCCAGACTTGACTCCTAATATTAAATAGATTTGTATCAATGTGCCCGTACTCTGTACGACATCATTAAGGGGAATAATCTTGTGGCCACGTCAGGGAATTCTATATTATTATAGGGTTAATTAGGTAACATAAAAGCTAATTAGAACATGGGAGGGAATGGCATCCCAAGATCGTACGTGATGGGCCGCTCCGTAAAAATTTTATGGTGTGCAAGGCTGGTCACCACGGATATTGTATATCATCCACATGTAGTGGAGTGCAATATTCGACTTTTTATATTTAAATCGAGCTAATATTTTCCCTATAGGATTGTTTGAACTGATACTAATTTATTAGTGCGATGGCCATATGGGGGACTGGTACGACAATAGCGCGGTGGCCCTACGAGGGACTAGTGCAATCATGATTTCCTTTTTGTATAATATTGGCTCGGTTAGCCTTGCTCGACATGGCACAATCTGAGGATGCTTATTATTATTATTATTATTATTATTATTATTATTATTATTATTATTATATCTGGGATAATCCCAGACTCCACATAATAAGTCGTAATATTGTTTGGCCGTTCTAACCTGACTTGGTTGTGATTGTAACTCCACTAGTAGCTTAGGGACATGGATTGTCATAGTGTGCTGTTCAATATATGTCCTTATTTGGTTGGGGAGTTGGGCCATTATGCTATGATATAATATGGACCGAACTACGACACAAAATCCTAGCTTGACCATAATCATGGGACGTATCTTATCTTGGGTGGCATGGCATTTTTTATCCTTGTTTGGTGAAGGAGTGCCATGTTATCCCAAAGATGGGACACACGTTAATGATTCTTGGCTCCTACACTATATACTTGATATGATTTTATTTCGTTTCTTCATTTGTGCTTTCTTGTGATACTTGCTATTTGGGATCTAACCCGACTGGTTTTGTATGGCCAGGTTTAGAGCCAGTACCAGAGGATCCATCTTATCCCCCTTACGATGACGCGCACCAGACAGATGGTCGCTGAAGGACACGAGTGGGTTTCTTGATCACTGCTCATATTGCACATTCTTCTATTTTGGGCATTTAGCCACCAGCACCTGTTAGCCGGCTTGTTTGGACATCAGTTCCTATTTTTACATAACTGTAACATAATCAGACTGCAGCTGATCTCGGTTGTGTAACTATTGACACTCTGCTAGCCTAATATTTTGATGACTAGATTCCTAGAACATTTTGATGGAGCGTTTGGGACGCCTTACGGCTTTATCTTACATGTTCTATGTTATTGTTACTTGCTTGAATGATTAAGACATAGTTGTTCTGAGACCCTAGGAGACTTGATTGTAGCATGCACCCCCTTGTCTTTCTACAGTCGTGACCGCTATACGACTTTCTATACCTTGTACAGGAAAGCTGGCCATGTCCGTCTCCGTATTTCGGTACTGGGGCGTGACAAGTTAATTTCCACTTAAATACCTTAAATTGTCACACTTTTATATGTTATCATATACAATATTTATGTTCAATATGCCACCACAAGATTATGAGCCCTTGATTTAACTATGCTCTCTAACCTTTATTATAAAGGTGTAGTTGTGTCGTGTTTGGCGAGGCACAACATGAATTGTCATGCTTATGTCATGATCAACCCCTCCACCATGCCATCATTGACAATTGTCATGATGTTTCTTCTTTTTCTCAACCCCTTACTCGATACGGCATATGCACCGGCTATTTATCATGTCCAACATGGGAACAAATGTGTTGTCATGCGCTTGTCTAGTGTATTATTATGTTCCAATATCGGAATATAGAGAACAGGAGTATGACTCGATCAGCTATGCATTACAGGGTAACCAACACCCTAAAGTACGATCTATAGAAGCATAAAAAAAATTATGAAGGTTAAAGCACCCGCAGGAAGCCAACAAGCAGGAATATGCCATCGCAAGAAAAAGAATGCATCATGACAAAACAGTATCCTCGTCGAAATCCCCTTCCAACAAAGTGTCTTCCTTTATCAGAATTGTCTTCAAGCAACCTCTCTCTCTACAGAGTAGCAGTCAAAACATATTTAATGCCATGTATGATCCAAATCCTATGCGTCAGTCGTAGGAGAATTGTGCAGAATTTGAAGCTGGCTATTGGCTAGCTGTCAAATCATTGTTGAGTGGCGTACAAACAACCACATGAGAGAATATATAGTATGAAGCTCCTTCTGACGAGTTTAGCTTCCTATAGCCTTTTTTTCCTGTAGCATATGCTTCGTGTAGTTCTTGCTTCCGGTGGACTATACTTCTTGCTAAACTTGTTCCAATGTGAACCTTGCTTCCGGTGAGCCATGCTTCTAGCGAAGCTACATTACATAACATTTCCACATGTCAGCGCACGACAAGCATGAATAATATTAAGGAGATCGAGGCAACTCTTCGACAACTGTCAGAGATCGTGCGTTTGTGGGAACCTACAGTTGCAGTAGCAGCAAGCCACGTGGCATAACATGACTTGGACTATGAAGAAATGAGTCCCACTCCTTGTACAACTATTGTCGCATGGAAGCATCTCCTTCCAGGTCGCGTGAACGTGCATCCACATGGCATCATCTCCTTTAACCCCTCAAGAATATGGGTTCAGTAGGTTCGCCTGAAGTTTCTGTTCGCAGAAGCATTACTTCCTGCGAGCAGTGTTTCACCCAAAGGACTGTGCTTTCTGTGGGACTCTTATCAGTAACTATTTTTTAGAGTTGCGACTATAAATAGTCTCAATTTTTTTATTAACAAGGAGAACAAACGCAGGGCATAGAGATATCATATATACACACTTGAGCAACAACAGCCCTAAGTGTCCCTTTTTCCAACGCCTTCTTCCACTAGTGTTCGTGTGCATCGAGAGCCTTCGGAAGATCGTCGGATCATCAGCGGAGTAAAGGAATCGCCCGTTGATCCGATCTCCATTGCTACACTCTCCATAATCTCAGACTTTGTACTTGAATTTTTGTATTCATTGTAATCGGGTTCTTATACATGCATAAGTATTTCTTAAGTTTTATAGAAAGAATAACCCTTCTTTTCTGTACGAAAATAAAATGATGGAGAATTTCTTTTCTAGTAACGAGAAGGTCGTGGTGCAATCTGACATCAATATGCTTAGTTTTACTGCTGACTCATTTGTCACCGAATTTGACCAACATTTTTGATAATCGTCTCTGTATCAAACATTTTTTCCAAATTTTTTGATGCAACATTCATTGACGTTTAGCAACAAAAAAAGTGTTGCTAATTTTATCCATATGTCGCTAAATGTATCGGAACGTCGTTAAACATCGTTGGTACGTCGCTATATAGGATATAAACTGGGAGGATTTAGTACTTATAATGACATACTATGCGTCACAGAATTTTTAAAAAATAGACGTCACAAAAGAGAATATAAAGTCGATAATTATGTCGCTATTCTGGTGGCACATGGCGACTATATTCCATGTCGCTAATTTTGCGATGTGAGTCGTTAAACGTCGCATAATGGCAACACAATTTACGTCGTTAAATATGTTGCTATAGCGATGTTTTACGATATTTTCCTTGTCTGGACTAGGCTAAATGTGATCACACTAAAATATTGCTAATGACATCATTTAGTCAAAGTAGCAACATATTTTTAATAAGGATGTATACGACGGGGGCATGTCAAGGGTATACGGATCATTGATGATGATGGGTGTCTATAAGAGGGCATTCTTATTTGCTCATGTTGTTCTGTGGGTTATTTAGTTTTAGGATCTCGAATAATATTTGAAATTTGCGTGTAAGTTTCCATATTGTTTAGGTCTCTATGTTGTTCAGAAGAGGGTATGAGTCTCGTCCTGACGGTTGACTTGAGTCGAAGGCCCACAATGGAGACCTAAATACAAAATTTGAATATTATATGAGATCCTAAAACTAAATAAAATTTTAGAATATGATAGAGACCTAAAAGAATCTAATGGTCAACCATAAAGACAAGATCCAGACCTTTTTCTAGACAATATCGAGACTTAAATACAAATTTATAATATTATATGAGACCCTAAAACTAAATAATTCTTGTTTTATTGATGTAGGTCCTTTGCTATAACATTGCCTCTATAATTCTATAATTCATTCAATATATGTTAAATAGTCCAATATCTGGTGCTCTACAAAAGAGCATAAGATACAGTATCAGCTCTGCTCCGTCAGTTGAAACTGGCTCACTTTGTGCTAGAATTTGAGAGGTTATTTTCTGTCCATATTTTTCCTCATATTTTCTACTAGGAAAGGGCCCATGCGAGTGTGGGTTCTCCTTTTCACTAAGATTCGAGTCCCTTTTTTCACTATTAATGGAAATTTTTTGAAAGATGTTAGAATAAACGTAGAAGAAGAAAGAAGAAAATAGGAGAGAAGATCTCTTATTCGTGTAATCACACAGTGGGAGGCAAATGCCTTATTTATACAATCCAATAAAGATGTAATACTAATCTCTAACCAATGTGGGCCAAAATACAAAGTGAGAATCCAATCCTTTAGTAACCCACGTTATAACACCCCCTTTTGGATGACCATGATCTCTAAGCTTATTGCCTCGTTAAAACTTTGCCAGAAAAATCCATTAGGACAAAACATGTGCAAAAGAAAAGAGTACAATCTTTAGGATGACTTAGATAGGTGTTAGACACGCTTAATGTTGCCTCATTAAAACTTTGTCAGAAAAAACCCAATGGAAAAAATCTATGACTAAGAAAAAAGAGTACAACGAGTTATAGTCCATACAAAATATATCTTCTCCTGAAAACAATCACTCTCCCTGATGATGTTGATCCTGAACAATCAGCTGATGAATACATCGTATTCCAATTCCATGAACTAGTTTCTGAAAAGTTGACTTTGGCAACAATTTGTTGAACAAGTCTGCAAGATTATCACTTGAGCGAACTTGTCGGACGTCAATATCAAAGTTCTTCTGAAGCTCATGAGTGTAGAAAAACTTCGGTGAGATATGCTTGGTCCTGTCTCCTTTAATGAATCCACCTTGAATTTATGCAATACATGCTACATTATCCTCATGAATAACAGTTGGAGTATCTATAGTAGGGAAAATGTGGCAGGAGCTACGAATGTGTTGAATCAACGATCTCAGCCAAATACATTCTCTACTTACTTCATGGAGAGCCAATATTTCTGAGTGATTTGAGGAGGTAGCAACTATTGTCTGTTTTATTGAACGCTAAAAAATAGCTGCATTGCTATTTAGAAACACATATCCAGTTTGTGAACCTTTATGGGGATCAGATAAATAACCTGAATCTACAAAGCCAACTAGATTTGCGATGTCAGATAAACCACAAGTATAAAATAATCCCATGTCGGTAGTTCCACGAAGATATCTTATCACATGTTTAATGTCATTCCAATGTCTGCGAGTTTATGCCGAGATATATCTAGCCAATAGATTGATAGAGAATGATATGTCTGGCCTTGTACATTGTGATAGATACATTAATGCCCCAACGGCACTAAGGTATGGTACTTTAGGTTCTAGCATCATTTTATTGTCTTCCTTAGGACGATATGGACCTTTATTGATATCTAAAGATCGAACAACTATTGGACTACTAAGGGGATGAGCTTTATCCATATTGAACTGTTTTAATACATTTTTTTGTGTATTTGGATTGATGCACTAAAATTTTATTAGTGCAATGTTCAATTTGTAATCCAAGATAATATTTTGTGTCTCCGAGATCTTTTATCTCGAACTCCTTTTTCAGATAGTTTGCAGTCTCATTGATTTTATGTCTTGTCCCAATCAAGTTTATGTCACCGACATATACTGCAACTATAGAGAAACCCTCTTTAGATTTCTTTATGAAGACACATGGACATATATGATTATTCTCATATCCCTCCCTTTTTATATATTTACTAAGACGGTTGTACTACATCCTTCCGGATTGTTTCAAACCGTACAATGAACGTCTTAGCTTTATGGAATGCTTGTTCTTAGATTTTGAGCTGGGTAGGTTAAATCTATATGGGATTTTTATATAGATATCGCTATCTAAATCACCATATAGATAGGCTGTTACAACGTCCATAAGTCTCATGTCCAGCTTTTTCTCAACTGTCAGACTTATTAAATAACGAAATATTGTTGCATCCATTATGGGAGAATACGTCTCTTCATAATCAATTTTGGTTCTCTGAGAAAACCCTTGTGCCACTAATCGTGCCTTAAATCGAGTGATTTCATTCTTTTCATTTCGTTTTTTTGCAAACACCCACTTGTAACCTACCGGCCTGACGTCTTTTGGTGTTTGTACTATAGGTCCGAATACTCCATGTTTATTAAAAAAATCCAATTATGCTTGAATAGTATTGCCACTCCCTGTTCCCAATATATGTATTTGGAGCGTAATTATTTTTCTTTCTAGCGCAGTTATATGTTGTAGAGAGACTAGACCCATTCTTTGGTTCACTTGGCTCTTGGTTTATTTATTTGGTTTGATTTTATCATGAGTTGAACCCATGGTCCAAATCTCAAACCCTCCATATATAACCCAACTGCACTATCTCTCCCCTCATTTTCCTCTTTCATTCTCTTTCTTAGATTTTTCTCTCCCCCTCCATAGGCAAGTACATCTTGCAAGAAATGGAGAAATCCTTTATATTTTTGTTCTATTATGTTCCTTATATGTTTTTTTATATATTTAGAACTTGGTATTTTTGGATTTGGTGGATGGATTAGTGTATATCTAAGTTTTAAGTTTTAGGATTTTCTTTGTGTTCTTGAGTGTTCTTGGGTTTTTATCTCTTAAAACTTAATGTTTTTAAAAACTCCTTGTTCTATGTTGACGAGCACTTGATTTTGAGTAGTTTAGAACTTTACTTTGCTGGATTTGGACATCATTTGAGGTTTCTATGGAAGAAACAAAATCTTATTTTCGAGCTTTTGGCCATGGCCAAAAAGCTGCTGTTTGGTGGAGACGAAGGAGTGCTATGCGGCACGAAGTACTATGCGGCCTGGACTTCTCATCTCAAGTCAGCATGCGGCCAACCTTGTTGGACGCATGATTGAATTTGCCATGCGCCCTTGGCCAAGTGCATGAACTTGAACGAATAAAATTTTACTAAGTCCAAAAAGATTTTATGCGGCCAAGTGTGCATGCGACCCACAGGAGCATGCGGCCAGGAGCTATGCATCTCACTCCTTCTGAACGCATAACTTCTGACTAACTCGGTACGACTTTTCATAATTTATCTTTTTTTTTGACACTTTTATTGTTTGTCACATCAGTCACTTTTTTGACTTGACTTGCATTTATTGTTTGTCACATCACACGTTTTCCGAAGATTGGACTTTGCTCTGTCTATGCGGCCTTGACCCTATGCGGCCTCGACGTTATGTGGCACCTTGCTATGTGCCTTTCCTTCTATGCGCCTATTGTTTCTTACTCACTTTGGTCACTTGCTTGGTTTAATGTGGATATTGATTGAATGATTGTGATGCTATGTGTTAACTTAGAAATGACTTGTATGACCCAGATGTGACCATGTGCTAAATAACCAAGTACCGGGCATGAGCCTGTAGATATGGCCCTACATGTACTTACTTACTGATTAGGCTACTTTTCCTGGATCACCTTATTATACGTTGGACAGAATAAGGGACGTAATTCAACTCGATGGAGGGTCTGCAATCCCGGTCCTTGTTTGGTTTAAGGATTGTGGATCTGATCTCGAGGGGTTCTCGCACTACTCTTATTTTATCTATCGATATAATAAGGTGACAAATTATTGTGATCATCGTTTGCTTGTCCATAACCTTGATATTAGAACTTGTTCCTGCCCGGGCTATTGTACAATGTTGATACACTTGATCACACCAAGAGTGCTACTAGATATATAGTAAGCCGTCGAGCCACATACACTTTCTACATGATATATGTAATTATTTTCTTGCACGGATCTGGTAGTTGGACAATGACTTTAGTCGTGGCTAGTTAGTATTGATTGTTGCATCACACTTGGGTGAATCCAGATTTAACTTTAAGAGACAATGTGGATTCGTATCAAGTGTGCCTGTACTTAAAGTATGACATTTAGGAAGGAATGTTCATGTGACCATAGCATGATATTCTAAATCACCTAGGGTTAACTAGGCAACTTAATTTGTAGAGCATTGGGAGGGAACGGTATCTCGAGATCGTGCATGTCGAACCACCCTAAGTTAGTTGGGAGTAAAGGATGGACACTACGGATACTGTATATCATCTGCACTAGTAGAGTGCAGTATCTGACTTACTTATAAGCCGATCCAGTATATTTCCTATAGAAAGCCTGGAACTGCTACTGATCATTAAATTAGCTTAGGGCCCTTGTAAGGGACTGGTACATCATATATTCTTGCTTGTATATCATTGGTTTAGCCAGCCCTGCTCGATTATGGCACGATCTGAGGATACTTATATATTGCATTACTGGGATAACTCAGAGATCACATATCAAGTCGTAACACATGTTTGGCCGTTAACATCTGTTTTAGTTAGAAAAGTGGACCGTTGCAGCATAAAAGTTAACTCATGTCCTTGTTTGGTTGTTGAGTTGCGCTGTTGTGTTACAACGGGACACAGATCGAAGCTGCTTATTATCACCATGTTATTTTACTTAATATTGTATCCTTGCTTGTGTATTGTGCCTTTTGTTGAGTAGAATTAGGGACATAGACTGCCGTGGCATGATTGTTTAACTCATGTCCTTGTTTGGTTGTTGGGTTGCGCTATTGTGTTACGATAGCCTGTGGACTGAAACTATGATGCATAGTTATTCTAGCTGGACCATAATCAAGGGACGTATTCTATCTTGATGTGATATGGCACTTCATGTCCTTGTTTGGTGAAGGGATATCTTATCATGTCATGGATGGGACATATGCCATTGATTATTGGTTTATGCATCTCATGCTATAGAACTGGTTTTGTTTCTTCATTTCGTGCTTCCTTTGTGGTACTTGCTATTTGGGGTCTGACCCCACTAGTTTTGCATGGACAGGTTTAGAGCCAACACCTGAGGATCAAGCGTATCTCTCCCTCATTGATGGCACGCACTAGAAGGATGGTTGCTTAGGGTCATAAGTGGGTTCCTTCATTCACTACTCATCTTTTGTAAACTATAATCTTTTGGGACGTTTAGCCAACCGGCACCTGTTAGTCGAATAATCTAGACACTATTTTCCTACATGACATGTAATATATTCAGACAGCAGTTGACTCACTATCATGTATACTTTTGATTGTGTATCTGGAATATCACTCGTATTTGCTAGATCTCTAGAATATTCTGATGCGGCATTGGGGACGCCTTACTGTTTATTCTGAAATATTCTATTTTATTGTTACTTGTTTGAATGATTGAGATATAGAAGTTCTTGACCCTAGGAGACTTGATTGTAGTATGCACCCCTTTGTCTCTAGACAACCTTAATACATTGTGGGTTACTTCGGTATTCCGCAATGTGTGGTTGGCTGAGTCATTCCCCGCTCTCCAGTATTCTGGATCTGGGACGTGACAAGCATCATTCTATTTTGGCCAATCTTTTCTTTGTCGACATTCATCGATGCTACGTGGTTCAGTGTCATCAATGCCCTTAGATATTTCAGTACCTACTGAGAATGAGAATATCTTATTTATTGTTATATCTTTGTGATCCTATACCTCTCTTGTATATGTATAAAACATATAGATCTATCTTCTTTCAGGTACCTAAGCCTCCTCTTGGGCTTATGTCTTTTCTAAGACAATAACCTCTTTTGGGTTTTCAGAGAGTATGGATCTGTCATTCATAACCTCTTCTTGAGTGTTATGTGTAACCTCCTTAAGAGCATTACTTGGGCATTTTCTCTTTCTAGGGACTAAGTCATTCGAACCTATAGGTCTACCACGCTTCTGGCGTGTAGTAGATTCATTAGCCACTATGCTATTTTTCCCTATGGGGATATCAATTCGAGCTGGCAGATTTGCAGCAGGCACATGTGATTTAATCACTTTAGCTGCATCAGTAAATGCATCTGGTATTTGATTTGCAATCTCATATAGATGCAATATCCTTCGTACCTCAGTTTCACATTGATTAGTAAGAGGATCTAGATGAGATAGAGTGGGATTATTCCATGATAATTTATGTCGTTTATTTGTGACGAATGGTTCCGTAAGAACATTATTTTCTTTTTTATCTTCTCCTAACGATGGAAATTTAGTCTCATAAAAATGGCAGTCTACGAATCTAGAAATAAAAATAACACCAGTTAAATGTTCCAAATATCTAATAATTGAGGGCGAATCAAAACCAATATAAATTCCTAAACGGTGCTGAGGTCCCATTTTAGAGCGTTGAGGAGGGAGAATATGAACATAAATAACACAACCAAATTTACGCAAATAAGAGATGTTAGTTTTATGGCCTGTCATAAGTTGTGATAGTGAAAATTCATGATATGCAGTTGACATAACAATGATCAATTTAGCAGCATGTAATATGGCATGTCCCCAAGCTGAAACGGGCAAGTTTGATTGCATGAGTAAAGGCCTTGCTATGTGCTGAAAACGCTTAATCAAGGACTCTGGTAAACCATTTTGGGTATGAACATGAGGGAAATAATGTTCAACTTCTATTCCTACGGAAGCAAAATAATCATCAAAAGTATGGGAAGTGAACTCAGCTGCATTATCAAGTCGAATCGTTCTAACATGTTGGTCAGAAAAATGAGTCTTAAGCTTAATCAACTGAGAAAGTAGCTTGGAGAAGGCAAAATTTCTTGTTGAGAGTAAAAAAATATTTGACCATCGACTAAAAGCATATATTAGAACCATAAAATACCTGAAAGGTCCGCCAGCAGGATTAATTGGTCCGCAAATATCATCTTGTATTCTCTGAAGGAATGGTGGTGATTCATAAGCTATTTTGAGAAGTGAAGGTCTTGTAATGAGTTTACCTTGTGAACAAGCTACACACAAATATTCAGTAGGAAAGGAAAGACTTTGGTATGATAAATTATGTCCATTGGTATTGTTGATGACCTTTCTCAACATAGTCGATCATGGATGACCCAATATATCATGCCAAAGGATTAGATTCCTTGGATCCTTTAGCCTTTGGCTAGTGAAGGGGTGAGATTCTACTACCTTCAGAGTAGTTTGATATAGCCCCGAGGAGATTAACTTGCACTTTTTTAATGTGATCTTATTGCTTCCAATATTAGAGGTGATACAAATATACTCTTTGCTATCATCTTTTATGGTTTCAACATGAAATCTGTTCATTCGAATATCTCTAAAGTTGAGTAGATTTTTATTAGATCTACTAGAGAATGATGTATTTCGAATGGCTAAGTGTGTTCCATTTGGCAACACAACATCAACCTTACCATAACCTTATATAATATGTACGGGTCCAGCAATGGTGGTCACCTTGGCAGTGTTTGAGGCATATATTGTGAAATTTTTTCTAGTTTTTAAAATAGTGTGAGTTGTTGCACTATCTATAAAGCATATGCCATCATCATTGTCCATACCTTTCAAAAACAAAAATTAATAATATATTAATATGCTACTAAATGGTTAAACTTGGCATATTGCCAATTATTACAACTTGATCTAAATCTAAATAAAACTGCTTCAAAGAAACTACCTAGACTATTGATCATATAATGACCAATTTATTCAAAGTGGAAAGTAAATAAACTTAGATAAGCATACAATAACTATTCATTGACTTCGCCTATCATAGTGTTGAACTGGTCTTCCGAAATTGTATTTTTATCCTTATTTTGGAAGAAATTATTAAAATCCATTTGTGTTGTACCCTCCATGAGATTAGTCTCCACACCCTTTGAGGCTTCATACTCGTCCACTTTCTTTTGTGAGGTGCGACAGTTTCGTATCCAATGACCAACTCTTCCACAACGTTTGCAAATATCAGTTGGAGCAGCTGGATTGTGAATTTGGGCATTGTTTCTTCGAGGATTAAATCTTTTATTTTTGAACTGTGTATCGTTCCTTGGACCCGGATTGTAGCCATTTTTTTGGCTTCCACGGCGTCCATGCCCTCTGCCTCTGTGATTTTCTCGACCCCTAGTATTTGTCACATTTTTTCGAGCACTAGTCGCATTCACTTCAGTTGGAATTGGTGCAGACCCAGTTGGTCTACTAGTGTGGTTTTTGATTAATAACTCATTGTTTTCTCGGCCACGAGTAAGACAACAATGATTTTGGAATACTTCTTAAAATTTCTTTTCCTATACGTCTGTTGTAGGGTCATATTAGTCGCATGAAATGTGGTGAATATTTTTTCTAGTATGGAATGCTTTGTCACTTCTTCACCACATAACTTCAATTGTGAAGTAATCCTGAACATAGCTGAATTATATGCTGCAACTGTCTTATAATCTTGGAAATGTAGATTGGGCCATTCATGGAGTGCACCTGGTAGTATGACCATTTTCTGGTGATAATATCTCTCAGCTAGAGAATTTCACAGCTCCAAGGGGTCGTTAACTGTTAAGTACTCAGCCTAGAGATCATCATAAATATGATATCTTAGAAAAATTAAAGCATTCGCTTTATCTTGTGCAGATATTGGCTTATCAGCTACAATTGTATCACCTAAGCTTTTGGCTTGAAGGTGCAATTCAGCATCCAATCTCCAGTTGAGAAAGTTCTGGCCTTCTAAGTTTAGAAGCTTGAAATCATGCTTTGTGAGGCTCGATATATTGCTGTATAAGATCAATAATAAAAAGTTAACATAAGAACTTGGTAAATCATCAAACAATTCATGTTCATGGTGTATGCTTCAAACAATTATGCTTCAGAAGTCTATTTATACCAAACAAATCTTATTCATGGTATGCTTCGAACAATGATGTTCCAGAAGTCGTAGGTAAATATCAAACATTGGATGTTCATGGTATGCTTCGAACAATGATTATGTTCAAGAAGTCTTTCAAAAATACCACATATGGTATGCTTCGAACAATGATATTCAGGAAGTCTTATACATATAGACCAAACAATTCATGTTCATGGTCATCAGATCTCTGATGGTTTTGATCTGAATGTATTAACATATATAAAAGAAATACAGAATAACTCCAGCATTCTCTCCGAGAGATCTATATGCGATTAACATCAGAGTGCTATCAGAGTTAACTAAAAGAAGTGAGATGAATGGATAAAAATTATTCTTTTTTGCCCTAGAGGTATGCCAAGAGATGTATAAACATCAACATCAGGCTGCGCCTAGGATATGCATATACAGAACAAAATAAACATAAATAACCATACCTATTACCGAAGTGGAAAATCCGTAAATGACGGCTTCACTGAGATGCTCTCGCTTATTTTCTCCCGTTAGAGCTTAGTGCTGATAACGTGTTAGAATAAACGTAGAAGAAAGAAGAAGAAAAATAGGAGAGAAGATCTCTCATTCGTGTAATCACATAGTGGAAGTCAAATGTCTTATTTATACAACCCAATGAAGATGTAATACTAATCTCTAACCAATGTGAGATTAAAATACAAAATGTAAATCCAACCCTTTAGTAGCTCACGTTATAACAAAAGACAAAAATTTCATAAGAACGTGCACGGAGAGAGAAAGAGAGAGGGAGAGAGAGAATCGGCATATATAACGGAGAAAATAAGAATCATATCCATATTGTGGAGAAATATAGGAAAAGTATATATCAGTTAGCACTCTCTCATTTTCTGCTACTTTCTTTTTCCTTACTAACCACACACCAAAATCCATTTTCTCTTTCTTTTTTCCTCTCCTTAGTCCTACTTCCTCCCAAACCATACACAATCCTTCAAAAAACTCAAAATGATGGTAACAACATCTCCATCGAATAGAAACTCCTGAAGTCTAATGAAGATCAACTGACTCAATGTAAATTTGGCTTATCACAATTAACAAAAACCCACAGCTAGATGTTTGATAGTCAGGAGAACATTCAATCCCTCCGTCATGTTTGGATGGAGATCACTAGGACCAATCCGATACATTGTAGTTGAATGTCCCACAAAGCTTGTGCAATTGAAACTGTTACATATTGCAAATAGAGCCAACAATACGACCATGTATGTGACAAGCTTAAAAATTATGCACCTCATCCTTGTGAAACATACGCTAAGACTTTACTTGTACAGAACAAGCAACTTCACAGAATTGGTAATGGCTGAAAACCAAACCCAATTTTAACAGGACAAAATTTTACTACCTGACAAAAATTCTACAAATAGTACTCTCAAAATACAAAATTATGTGATACGTTTTCCCAAAAAGTGGAACTACAAGAAGACAAGTCACAAACGAATGAAATACAGTGTTTGAAATCAATCCTCATCAGAGCTCTCGTAAGGTAAGCCAAGTAAGGCTTTAACAGCATTTCGCGGATTTGAATCTGTTTCTGCACCACCTTTTCCAGATCTCTGCTCGAAGATCACGGGAGATGAACTTGCAATTGGTGGAATTAATTGTTCTTCGCTAGGTTTTGGTGAAGAATCTCTCCCCAATTTATGCTCACTGTTTCCAGGTGATGAGCATTGAGCAGGCAATGATGGGCTTGATTGACGTTGTACTTGATCAGTTGGATTGGAAAATTTCTGTCGCTTTGGCTTGATTTCCACTATGTTCTTCAACAGATCTTGTTGCCTATACTTAACAAAACACAGACCTGAGTTCCCAACAAGAAAAGAAACAAACCTCATCAGTAGGTGAAAAGAAAACATTACCTGATACCACTCTTGGGTTTCGGTTCGACACGGAGAGGTAAAGGCACCGTTGAAGCCGAAGAATCTGCCAGATTAGCTGCTTTGTATCATTTTTGTTAAGGAGCACCAATTTATTTTTGTAACAAAAGATAAAAACATAACAAGTTTGTCAATTGAAATGGTTAAGGATATCTTAAATGCTGCAAATGCCCGTTTCTCTGTGCGACGTAGTAAACGCTCTGCATCTTCCTCTGCTTCCATCTGTTCCTTGAGATAGAGGAGGTCATCACTATCCAAAGCTGCTTGCATCATCAAAACCATGTTAGCATGCCATATGAAAAGTTAGCTAAATTGATAGAACAAAATCAAGTACCCCCTCGCCCATGAAGATACCCTCCACGTTCCCCAGCAACCTCCTGCATCTGGTAGCATCAACCACCCCATGGGAGAAGCCAGGATCCCTGCCAGGGCATGTTATCAGAACACTTTGGAAATTTTTCTATGTGCAAGCATGCAAATTATGAGAGTACATCCCATTAACAGACGGAGCCTTGGTCCTGAAGATGCTGACATGAAGGTCATTTTTTTACAATTTCCACTTTCCGAATATTGTAATTTTGTTAATACAGAATCTCACGAGTGTAATTATCAAGACCGTATTTCAAGGTATTCTTGCAATAAAGGAGAGGTCTAACTTCTCACTTTAGACCCCGAAAAGGAGAACCATCATTTACTGCAAACACTAAATCCAAAAATAGCCAGAAAAAGTAAATGTACATAGTGCAAAAGTACACTAATACAAGACACAAGTCGAAACATAAAAATTTCTAGTAACACAATGACCACAAGATGGAATAATGGCATCAAACCAAGCAGCCTAGATGCCCGTGCTCATGATGCAGGAGCTCACGGAAAGAATAGAACTCTAGATGTATCTGAGGTTTTCACTTAAGTAGGTACTATAGACTGATAACAGGAGTTCAACACACAGTGCATAAAGTCTCCCAACTGCAAACAATATGTACTACAAAATAGAATGACAAAGTAACGTGTTTTATCAAACAACTAATTCCAAAGCTACCATGGTAAGCTTGAATATGAACTTAACTAAGATCAACTCTCCATCACCTGCAAATATTTTTTTGCTGATCTTCTGAAGTGTCTTCTCAAATTATATAAAGCCTCAAGCACACCGTCTTTCACACAAGGCTGTGTATATGGTGATCCTAAATCTCCAAAAACATGAACCTCATGATTCAAATTTAGCAATGTTATTGTTGTAAAATGACAAAAAAAAATTACTCCCATTAAGCTAGTATAAAACTCCAGGCAGCTACTTATTTATTAAAATTCATCAGATATCCATATATTACCTCCCTGCCTAAAGCAAATTGATATAGAAGCTATTTTAGTTCACAATGAATCCTGCAAATGATCACAAAGTAGCAGAGGTAGCAGAGGCAGTGAGTAGGGCAGTGGTAGTCTTATGAATAATTTGACATGCTGGTTATGATGTCCTTATTGTAGAACTAAGATAAAAGGTCTTATCAACAGCTACAAACCCAAATAGTCTCCTTGCAGGTAAGCAGATAAAGATCAAGTACATCATTAAGAATCAAAGAGGAGAACTGGAGATCTAGCACAAGATGGGTCCTTTGATTTGATGTGCCTTTCTTGGATATAATTAAAGCGTAGATTCATTGTGTTAATGGAAACTCATAGCATCAACCACTTAAAATCAAGATAGCAAGAAGAGGAGATACCAACCCATTTCCTATCATCATTGGCTTACATCAAGGATCAATATTAAGTCCTTATGCTATTTATGGATGAAATTACATACTCAAGATGAGGTGTCATGGTATATGATGTTTGTTGATGATATGCACTTGTTAGTTTGAGTATTGAAAATTTAGATTCTAAAAGAGACTTGAAGAGAGAAAATTTAGAATCCAAGAGTTTTGAAATCTAAAGTTGGATTTTGAAATTAACAGGACGAAAACTAAATATATGAAATGTAACTTCAACCAAAAATCAAAAATAAATGAGGGAGTATATATTGGCGTACACGAGATAAAAGAGTGATAGTTTTTGGTATTTGGTTCAACCATACATCGTCATAGTGAAGAGGTTGAGAAAGATGTCCTTCATAGAATTAAAACAGGATTGATGAAAACCTGAAATGGATGTTTCAAATTACTTTGAATTGGGTGATACCAATGAAGTTGAAAGGATAATTTTATACAGGTATAAGACAAGCCATGCTTCAAGGACTCAAGTGTTGGGCAATTAAAAAGCATGTAGGAAAATGAGGCGTAGCTGAAATGAGAATGTTAAGATGGATGAGTGGCACTACATTAGAATATAAGATAAGAAAGAGTATATCCCTAAGAGTATATCCCTAACGGAAGTTGAGGTGGCGCCAATTGAGAAGAAAGAGAGAAAATTGTCTAGCTAGTTTGGACATGTGCAACATTGACCAAAAGATGCCTCTTAGGAGGAGCAATAAGATATTAGTTAAAGGAACAACTAGGAGTAGGGGTAGACCTCAACGAATATGGATTTCTTTGTCATAGATGGTTTGGACATATGCAAGATAGACCAATAGATGCACCTCTTAAGAGGCATGATAATATAGTAGTTAAAGGAACCGATAGGAGTAGAAGTAGGCCTAAATGACTGGATTTATGTAAAAAGGACATGGTTTTTGTTAATATTACATAGGAGGAGAAGGCCCTTAGAAGAGCTGAATGCAGGAAAACGATTCAATTAGCCAACCCCAAAAAATTGATATTAGAAGCTTCGTTGTTGAGGAAGTTTAGGAACACGATGGCAATGGCATTGGAAGTAATTGGCTATTATTTCAAATAACTTTTGTTTAAGGAAGATATAAAGAGAGAAATCCAAGATAGTTTTTTTTTACTAGTTTATAGACTTAGTCAACCAGGGGAAGATATATATTGAACAGAGAAATTCTGAACAAAGTCACTATTTATGCTGAAATGATATATTATCATCCCTTTATTAGATTTTTCATCCTTCCACATTTTCTAGCTCTTATTCTTCTACTATTTATACTGTTACTTCCATTTCGTAGGCAAATTATATTCGTAACACAATCACTACAAAAGAACACCTCAGCCATCCAGCCAATTGGGTAAACCCCTAAATCTCTGGTCTCTGACTCTCACCTTTGTGTAGACACTGTAGAGATGCTGAGATGATACGTAGACTTAGCTTCCTGTGCAGAAGACATATTCCAATACCTTAAATCCTTTCTGAAATCACTCTAAACTTAAAGTCTCACCTAGTGCCGCACCAGATCAGTTAGCATGACAAATAACAATGTAAAGGATAGACAAAACTGCTTCCAAGTACCAACACAAGTTATCCTAATGGTTCAGTTAACTAAACTACTGTAAGAAGTTAGCACCTATTTCAATATATAACCCTCCTCTTTCAACTACATCGTAAAGGTTTTTCGTCTTTGCCTTCTTCTTAGATCCTTCACACAAAACCAGCCATCCTCCTTATAAGGACCTCTATTGTACCTTTTTATAGACTAATACTAGAAAACTTCTTCACAGCGGTTCTTTCCTAGATTTTAACTAAAGTGTACAGTCAGTCTAGAAGGCAACACACAGCAAAAACAAATTGCCTCCCACTTCCAAGAGATAAAGAAGAACCAGCACAAATTAGAACCATGGCTGATCCAACAACCAACACATTAGCCCCACCAGGTGGTGGTCCAGTTGGTTAACTCATGCGGTTGAGGGTTGTACAGCAGGAGGTCCTGGATTCAAGCTAGACCAATCACACTTTGGGGGGTGTTGAGTTCAAAAAGAAACAAGCACAATAGCACAAAATGAAGGAAAACAAAGGACTTGGATAATCTCTCTTGATGGACTTGAGTCCTATGTTGCACCGACACGGACAAGACACGAACCCAAACCCAACGCTATATTATTATGGTTATATATATATATATATAACCATAATAATAATGGGGGAAAGGGGAGTTGCTCACCGCATGCACTTGTTGTCGCATCGGAAGGGAGAAAGTGAGGAGAGGAGAGTACTTAATAGAGATATGTGAAATGTTGGTGACAAACCCTAATTTGACTATTATATTCATGATTTACTTTACGGGTCGGGTTTCTACATGACCCAACCCATAGGATCCCCCCCCCCCCCCCAAAAAAAAAATCCACATTTCTGTACCGAAAGGTCATCTCCTCCTCCCTACCAATTAAGCGGCAACCAACTATGGCGATCAACTATGGCAGTTCAGAGAAATCTTGCGGTATAACGTCGTCTTTGACTCATCATCATTTCTTCGTTGCATATGTCCATATCTAATTTTGCTTATTGCTTGTCTGCAAATACATGTTAGACGAACAAAAAAATATACATAGTAGCAAATATTATAACATTAATGCATATTTGGACAATGTTGAGTTTAAGTAGATGTTACTATAGCGATTGCACGATTATCATAATGCTAAACTTAATCGATTAGCCATATTCAAAAACTCAACTTAAACATTGGACTAACACAAGATACGTACGGATCCAAATCTTAACGAATATGGCCATGTCCCACACGAATCTGTGTCAGATTCGAATCCAATACATATTCGCCGACCATGTTGACGCATTCATGCTTCCCAGCTAAAGACATAATATTGAGTTTAGGAAAACGAAAAAAAAGAAATGAAATTACATAGGTAAATTTGTGAATTTTAAATATCATCCTTATTATGGTTGTTACTCTACCTAATTATACACTAAAAGGACGTCACAATACCACGAGACTCGCTTATGTAGGGTCTGCGGAGGGTCAACCTATAAGCAACATTTCTCTCATTATATATGGAGAGATTGTTTCTGTGATTCGAACTTGTATCCTCCAGGATGCATACAACAAGTCTTTGTCGTGCTAGGTGACGCCCTCGACCTTGTATGCCTAGCAGTTATAATTGAACCTAGACTAGGATTTGAGTCTTTCCTTTTCGGTATGTATAGAAGAGATAATTCAACTTAAATTTCAATCGCTTGCTTTGTCTTAGGTGGGATTAGTTTAGGCATTGCATAGTAAAAAAATTATCATATATGAAAAGGTGATATATCAAACATCAAATAGCATATATGTTAGTTTGGAGTGTGTGGAGTTTTCTCCTATTTGTATCCAACCCTAGTAGGATATGGATGGCTGAAATCGCAAGGCAGTTATCAGCTTTAGTAAGCTAATTCTATTCAAGTTAGCCTCTGAAAGGCCAGCATACATATCAATCGATCACCCTTCTCTTTCATACATTATCTAGGTTTGTTGACTTCTTTCATGACCCTTAGGCGTGTTCATACATTATCTAGGAAGTTGACTTCTTTCTTGACCCTTTGGCATACAACGCATATGTTTCTTCATACAATCTTCTTGTAGCACTTGTTATCGACACTAATGAATATTGACCTAGGCGCGCTAGGAGCCTGGTGCACACCCGGTGTCCACCTAGGCGTCCACCTAGCCCCCCGACCTCCGGCTATGCATATTTTTGGATTTTATGAACTTTTTGTACAATTTTCAGTAAAAAAAATTTTGGGGGAGGAGGATTTAATTTTTTTTGAACCACGATCGCCTAGGCGCCCGCCTAGACGGACTAGGCGCTAGGGTCCAGTGCCCGTCCGATTAACACCTAGCGCCTTTTACAACCTTGGTTATCGACTTAAAATACAAACAAACATCTCCTACAACAAACATCGGGATTAAGAGGGAATGGGAGAACAACTTCTCTACAGGTTCCTTCCTAGATTTATAGCTCGTGTAACAATAGTAAAGGTGGTCTCTAAGCAGTGTTCTAAATTGCGGCCTATGCGGCCACCTAGACAGCCCTAGGCGTCCTGTTTGGCCATTTTCGGTTTTAAAATTTCAAAAAAAAATTCAAAACTGACCTCTGTTGCGGCGGCTGGAAGCTGCTGGTGGTGGTTGTGCTACGAAGAGAGGAGAGGGAGGTGTAGTGGTGGTGGTGGTGGTGGAACGAAGAGGAGAGGAGAGGAGAGGAGAGGGAGGAGGGGTGGTGGTATTGATGTTGCTGCTAGTGCTACCTCTGCGAAGAGGAGAGGAGTGGAGAGGAGTGAGGGAGGGGAGGAGAGTTAGGGCGCTTTAAGAAAGAAAGAAAAAAAAGATTGCCAAGACTCGAACCTGTGACTTCCCGAGCAATGACCTATCACCAACTGCTAGCCAAATGTTCCAAGTTGTTTTGTGTTTTCATTGAATACACATAATATATATGGAAATAATTTATACAAAATAAAAAATAAAAAAATCAGTTCGGCACCTAGGTACCACATAGACGCCCCTTTGGCGCACCGAATCCGCCTAGCAAAATTTATAACATTGTCTATAAGGAAGATACACAAAGCAACATTTGCTATCCAGAGAGAAGAAGATCCAGAAAGCACTATGAGGAAATAAGGGTGATTCAACTAACACACTAGCATATTTTAGATCAACAAAAAAACTAAGAAAAGACTTCATTACCTCTATTGACGGCTCTGAACCTTAATTCTCGGTACATGAGAGCGTTAGAAGATATGAAAGAACATTAAAAGAAAATGTCCAAAACTTTGCAGAGAATCCTCATTAAAATAATTCCTTGCAATTAGTATATAATAGCTAGATATAGAGACTAGCTTATATATGGTCGAACTCCCATAGCAAAATTTAAAGTTTATCAAGCAAACACTCCAAGCCCAACATGTGTCCCAGGAGAAATGCTCCAATTATGATTGTGGATCCCCGTGAACTTGCTCGTTTTAAGTGTCTTAACTACAGAAGAGAACTGTCAACCTCGTATATTGTTGACTCTGTTAGGTCAAATTTTCTAAGGTTTTGGCAGAAATCTTGACATTAAGTCTTCCTCAGGTCAGCCAACTGTACTTTATTTCTAATCATTTGCCGGCAATTATCCATCAAAGTTTGTTAAATTATTGGCTAAAACACCTTTCCGTACTTATTCTATGATGGTCCTACCCAAGCTAGATTTGTGTGATCTAGGCTTATGCTAATCTTAAAGCAGTTGAGTGTTTTCAACCAATGATAAAAATGCCAAAGATGGAGTTAATAATCAGTTCGGCTATAAATCTGGAAGCATCGGAGGTTCATAACTTGAAAGCATTAGAGGCTGGGGTAACCTGTTCACTATGCTCTTTTGCTACATTCTTTTTGGACAAGTTTTATCCATGCAAGCTCCAATAGAGCACGTTCAGATCAACGTCATTGTGATTGTATGACCTGCAAGTACACTCGTTAGAGCAGCTGATTTACAGCCCAGTAAAATCTCTCCTTATGTCCTCTAGAGTCTACTTTTACTTGGGTTAGCTATTAAGTTTGTCGAATTTCCCCTTTTGTTCCTTTAGTTGCAACTCTTTCATGATTTTAATGAAACAAATGGTTATAACCGTCATTATATATATATATATATATATATATATATATAGAGAGAGAGAGAGAGAGAGAGAGGAATCAAGATTTTTGCTATTAATCATCCCCGAATGTCGTCGAAATAGCAGCCATTGGATTTTTTTTTTTTTTTTTTTTTTTACATATTAGTTCCTTAAACTACCCAATTTGTCGTGAGATTTTGAACTAATATGTACCCAAAAATCGATGTCATGTCTTTGCAACCATGCGTAACATGGGCAGTCCAATAAAAAGTAGGGCACACCAAGATCGGCATTTTGTCCAAGTCATGTCGTATTAATGGCGATGCAACATAGGGATTGATTATGCGAGAATGAAAGTTATTTTGTTTGGGTTGAGCAAAACCCAAATCTACTTTCTCGTCCAAAAACATTGAAATCATTGCTTAGAGTTCTTACATGATTTCGACTCCATAGTTTTCGCTGTTTTCTTCATAGTTTCCTATGCGCCGAGTTTGGTACTATACTTTATTGCAATCCGATTGTTTTTCTTTTGCAAATATGTTAAAATAATTTTATGATAAATTACAATAAACTAATTTCTAACAACAGATTAACAGTTTTCGCCCCCAACTTGCCCTAACAGTTTCGTTCATCGCTCAACTTATCTTCTCACAAAGAACAAAAAGTCAACAATTCAAAGAATACTAAGAAAATACATAGAACTGAACTTGCATGAAAATAGCAAGTGCACCAATTTATGTGCGAAAAAGTCCAATTTTCTTTTTAAACAAAATCAGAGAAACAAGTATAGAAGGGCCGATCAAGCTAACCTTTGCAACCATCCGCTGGAAAGTGATGTCCTCGTCGTCGATCTTATCCTTTCCCTTTCCCAATTTCTTATCTAAATCCAACAAATAAAAAAACCCAGAAAACTATATAAATGAGCAAAAAAAAACAAGGATTTCCGTGCCCAAAAAAATGAGTAAACCCTAATACCTTTGGGATCGCTCAGATTTGTGTACTCCCGGACTTCTCTTCCAGCCATTGATGGCCCTCCTCTCTGCTAGAAGAAAAGATGAAATGAAACCCTAGAAAATTGGATTGGAGGGGCTTCCCTAGAAATTCAATTTTCCAGAGGGGGTGTTTCGCTTTCTCGAAACTCCTGAAGCAACAAGCTACTGATGTAATTTAGTCATGCCTGCGGCTCACGTGAATGCGTAATTAGACGGGCGGTGTTAAACCCGACTTGTTTAACCCGTTATAATCGTCTTTACAACATTCTCGCTCTAGGGTGTGTGTGTGTGCGCATTCCATCTATTTATTTTAGGCACTACAAAAATCCGGAACTGTTTCCTTTTTTTTAATAAATTTTTCACTTAAAAGTTTACTCAGGACTAGTCCAAATATTTATTAAAACTATAAAATTTTTAATAGTTCTTCCAATAGGTTAGACTGTCAAAATTTTAACAGTCCACTGAACGGCATACTTTGTTTAGGACTATTAAAATTTTGACAGTCCAACCAATTTGAAGGACTGTCAAAATTTTGATAGTCCTAATAAATATTTGGGTTGGTCCTGAATAAATTTTTGAGTGAAAAATCTATAAAAAATATTGGACCAGTCCCGAATCTTTTTTGTAGTGTCTATATCAAGGGCCTTATTTTATTATTACTAGTGTGCATTACGGGTATAAAAAAATTCTATAATATTATTAAAAATTAAATTAAATAATATTATATTAGAATATATTAAATATTATTTTAATTATGATTTGTTATAAATATTTTTTTTTGAATTTTAGATATGTGTTTAATTAGATAATACAATGTAGTTAGTTTAAATATAATTTAAATGTTAAATATATTTTAGGATATGCTATATGTTTAGGTGATTTTTAATTTTTTTTTCTCAACTACGCAAGAATGAAACATATACGATAGTTATTTTTTTAATTCTTTTATATTAATAATTGATATCTACATACGGCTTAAACGACTCATTTTTTAGCCATTTCTAAGCCGTAATATAATAGTAGACATGTTGGATTTTGACCAATAAATATTATATCGAAAAAAGATAATATTAGGGGACACCAATATCTAACAATATTTTGCTTTCCATATGATATGGTTGCACATGTGTTGATTATGTGTGAGACCGCCACATTAATGTTATCACAACATAGATTGTCAAATCATATGATCGACAAAATATGGTCAAATATTGAATTTCTCTCAGCATTATTAGTCACAAAAGGATAAGAGAAAACTATGTCACTAATCCTCCTATAAGTATATCTTGTGTGTGAACTTTTGACATTAAAGTAGGTACCAAGCAACAAACCAATTATTGATAATAGGTGTCCTCGTACTATTGTTTGACTTAATCCTTTCTCATTTTCATAAGTTGTTATAAGAGAATAAACTATTTTCAATAACTCGATGAGTATTGGGGACATGGTTATCAATCTCATTGGAATTGATTGAAGAAAAATACTTGACATATGAAGGAGGAGAAATTATTGTATATTTATGATTATAACAGCAGTGTTGGTAGGTTGAAGGCTAGAAATCTTATGGTTCATACTTTTAATACGGGATGAGGTCCATGGGGAGGTTTTGCATTCGCGAGACAGTATGTAATTAGGCTTTATTGTATTGACCAAGTGAGTAAATACATGTACAACACAAGGAGACTAACTCTATCACGTTCTGCTTTCAAAATACGACAAGCCAAGTACGTAACATCAGGCTACGTGACCTAAGAATATACTAGTACCATACCGCGATTGTCGCTTATAAGATTCTAGGATAGGGATACTAAAGAATAAATATGAACTAATTATCAACCAATATTATGATATAAAAATGAACTTCTATACTCAAAATTATAATTATAATTACAGTCTAACTCGTCCAAGTACTATATATAATGTCCCGCTCCGTACGGTGCATTTTATTGGTTGTTGGCTACGTCGTGGTATCGATGGTAGTATGAGTTCGTGGTACGCCCAGCCTACGTCGTGGTTTCGACGGCAATACGTTATCTAAACCTCAAGAATGACATCAATGATACAAATATGTGAATAAAATGTATCTATTTAATCACAGAATAATCTAAGAAAGACAAGAAAAGAATAATATCCCAAGAAATAATCATCCAAATTTTTACAAGTTTAGATCCATCTTTATTATACCAAATAGAGTTTTTCGTAGACAAATCTGGTCCAAGAAACTAATGGAAAGCAAACTATGAAATAATTCTAAGGCAAAGAAAATCCTAAGTCAACATCCTCCGCAATATCAACATCAACATAACTATGGGCATGAGGAACATGCTAATCATATATCACCATATGATGTTTAGAACCGATGACCCAATGCTCAAGGCTGAGTATTTTTATTCACTCAGAAGGAGGCATTAGCCTCAAACACAGTTGTGATAGGTATAATACTATTCAATTTTATTCTAGCTAAAGTTTTGTTTAATTTAGGGGCACCCATAGTTTATATCGATAAATTTTGTCGATAAATTTTGTCGAGGAGCATAAGTTAAAGATGACATTGTTAGACATAAACCTTAGTGTTAGCACTCCTTCTGGTGTGGAGATGCCTGCAAATTTAATATGTACGGGTGGCTATATTTGTAGTGGAGGTAGAAAATTATCTCTTGATGCGATAGTCCTGGATATTAAGGATTATGACATCATTTTAGGTATAGATTGGCTCGGTACTTGCTCGACGATGATTGATTTCGTAGGAAAGAGAGTTGTGTTTTGCCTACCCAGAAAATCTGAATTCTCCTACTCGTGTTGTCCGATATTGAAAGCATCTATTGTGATTTTTGCAACATCAGCTCGACGGATGCTACATTTTAGCTGTGAAGGATACTTATCTTCTGTTCGAGACACTAAAAAGGATGGTGCAGACGCAATTTAGACTAAAGTCATGGCAGAATTCTCCAACGTATGTCCAACAAGTTCACTATCGACAAGTTTTCGGATACCCAGCCGATATACAAAGCTCCGTACAGAATGACACATACAGAAGTATAAGATCTTAAGTTTCAATTTGAGAAATTGTTGGATCATGGATACATTTATCCCAAGGCCTCTTCGTAGGTAGCACCAATTCTGTTTGTGAAGAAAAAAGATGGATCAATTTTACTACCATATTTTTAGATGAGGATATTTTGGTCATTTAGTATAATTATTATTTAGTAATTAATATCTATTTATATTTTGCTAATTATTTAAATTATGTTTGTGTTATTTAATTATTTGTTAGTGTGCTAGCCTATGTTTATTTGGGTTTGACACTAGTGGACCCATTAGTTAATCATGACATTTTGAGCCCAACATGAGATCAAGCCCATTAGACCCTTTTCCTTAGTTAATTAAGGAGATTACTTTAATTTGCATTAGTTTAGAGCCTTTCCAATATAGCCCTTATTAATTATTCTTCATAATTATATAGTGGGGGTACCTTGGACATTTGATGTTGCTTGGAGGGAAAGAAAGGGGGGGGGGGCATATGAGGACTCCTAATTCTCCCTCCTCTTTATTAGTTCATTTCAATTAGATCTCCAATTGTGTTCTTTCTCAAATTGACTCATCCCTCCACAAATTTAATCCAATTCACCCTCATTCTCCCTCATTCCCTCTCAATTTTATCAAGTAAAGAGCATTGGAGCTAGAATTTGTAAGAAGCACTTGGGGAAGGAGCACTTGGTAAGAAAATTGTGTCCTAATTGTGTCCATTGAGCATTTCATTGGAAATCTATCTCCCAATAGGTAAATTCTGAATCTACCCCTTAAATTAGATTCTAAGTCATGCATTTAATCATTAGGACTCATCCCTTGGCTTAGGGCTACCCATAGGATCACGAGTTAGGTCCATATGACTTGTATTGTGAAAGTTACATGGTAATTTATGTCAAAATAGGAGAGATTATGAGATTGACATATCAATTGTGTGTCATAAGGCCAATTAGATCTAATTAGACTTAGATCGGGGTTGTGGGACTAAGTACGTATCCATAATTGGAGCGTATCATGGTATTTTATGATACGGTGTTCTACGAGACTCATTTTTGGGTGTTTTGTATGAATTCTCTTTAATTTCTATTGTAACTAGTTGTATTAGTTATTATATTGAGTATTTAATATGTAGGAATGTGTCACGACCCGTACCCAAAAATTGGGCATGAGTCGTGGGTACGTCCAGCCTACGCCGCAACATCGACGGTAGAACGTTGTCTAGGTCCAACATAGCTATCTATCAATGATATTAAACATGTCAACATATCTCAACTCCAAACGGGGGACAATGAAT
Organism: Iris macrosiphon; assembly: GCA_036927795.1. Classification (NCBI taxonomy): domain Eukaryota; kingdom Viridiplantae; phylum Streptophyta; class Magnoliopsida; order Asparagales; family Iridaceae; genus Iris; species Iris macrosiphon. Next base: position 82,172,568 of record JAYESA010000017.1, on the reverse strand, counting down.
ATGTATATGATCATCAATTCATAATGTACTCAATCACAATAACTATAAAGAAGGTAAATGGCACGATAAAGATATAAAAAATATGAGAGGCAAAATAATATATGTCTCAGCAAAGGCACAGTCTAGCTATCTCAACACAAAATAGGTCTCAACATAATACAACTCAAGTCTATAAGTCGTGAATAATCTAATAGATGGAAAAAAGCTAAGTGTTGTCTAAACAACTACGGATGGTGTCTTCTCTATATGGACACTACAAAAATATATTATTTTAGCGACGGAATTATCCGTCGCTAAAATACAATTTTTTGTCGTGAATAGCGACAGAATTCTTCCGTTAGAAATATTAACATCGCTACGGATTTTTTTCGCTAATCCATTGCTCAAGCAACGGCTTAGCGACGGAATGAGCGACATAATTTCAGTGACGTATTAGTGACGTATAATTTTTGTCGCTAAACTTTCTGACTACTTACCGACATACTAGCGACGGATTATGTGAGCCCAAAAATTGTCAAATTTTCCATAAGGTTTTACACATTCTGCACTCATATAGTTCGTCGCTAATCCGTCGCTAAGTCGTCACTCCCAGTGACGGATTAGCGACGGATTTTAGCGACTGACCCTGGTATATGTTTGGTACATTTGTGTGTTTCAGACGTTTTAGCGACGAAATTATCCGATGCTAGGTAGTCGCTGACCTGAGATTGTCAGTCAAAAATTTGTCGATGACTTGAGATTTTCCAGATTTTTCGTCGCCAGTATGTCGCTAGTCCGTCGCTAAAGGTAATATTTTTTCCAGAAATCAATTTCTGCTGAGCATATACCTATTATACATTCACCAATTTCTACACAAATAAATTCCACACAAGTAAATTTTATATAAACTATGAAAACCCACACAAACATGTCCAAATATTATATATACAATGAACTAATAAAGTATAGTAATCCAAACATACCACAAACTCAAAAAATACAACGATGGAGGTAGAGAAAGTATTATACAATTCAAGTCCAAAAATACGACAGTGTTATACAATTCCATAAAGTCAAATAAATACAATCAAGTCAAAAAAATACAACTAACTCAAAAAAATAACACAAACTCAAAAATCTATCAAGTCGACGGTGGAGGCGGTGGCGGCTGTCGGCTAGCCATGTTCTAAGCCACAACTATAGCGATGATATTTTGAGATCATCGGGAGCAACGGTAGATGGAGCAGTGGCAGGAGCCGTTGAAGGAGCTGGAGGACCCATCGATGCCGTCGGAGTAGCTGGAGCCGTCGGAGTAGCTGGAGGAGCCGTCGGAGAAGCATGTGCTGGAGCATCACGCGTGTCTATCAACTGTTGGACCAGACCATATAGCTCATGCACAGTCATCATGAGCTGCTCCAGAGACATCGCACTAGAAGGAATGTCGGAGCTAGGTACTGATGGAGCTGGATTAGCCGTCGGAGAAGCTTTGGAAATAACCAACATCTGGGATGCCAACAATCCGGTATCGTACACGCTGCCGCCTATCCCTCTCCCGACAGCTTGTACCCACCGATCGTTTCTCTCAGTCGGCGTACTTCTCTCAGTGCCCCCTCTAACATCTCATATGTCTCATATATTTATTTATATAAATAGGTTTATAGTTAAGGATTTTAGAGTTATATATACTATATTTAATTTTGGTTAGAGTATCATATTAGATACTAGATATCATATTATATAATTTAACCAAGGTTCAAAGTATCGGAACCAGAATCGGTATCGGACCATTCCTTAACTCTAAACCTATTTGATTCTTAGTATTTTTGAAATTGAATAAAATAGTAATCACCCTTGCAGATTAATTTACATGCGATAGATAAGTTTATCTCTTTTATATACTTTTACAATCTTAATATAATCTAATATAACTTCATAAACTATTAGAATGGACAAAAAAAATGCTTTTCCTCCGTTCTGGAGACGGAATGCCTTACTATTTTTTATACATATCGGACAAGACAAAGTACCATGAGTACTCCACCCCGATAACATCCTATATGCTGGAAAATTGTTGATGTTCCACATGAGAGATGCTCTCATCTAAAAGTTCTGCTCCTTCGATATATCATATGTTCGAACGCCGAATTGCCATAATTCTTTCAACTCATCCACCAACGGTTGCAAGTAGATCGATATTCTTCTTTGGATTTTTTTGACTGGATATGATAAGTGTCAAGAACATGTAAGGAGTCTTCATTCACATCCATGGTGGTAGATTGTAAGGAGTCAAAATTACCGACCAACAAGAGTACTGAGATCCCGACTGTTCAAAATGAGTGATTCCATCAGAACATAAATCCAACCGAATATTCCTGGGCTCCGCAACAAATTCAGGATGACACAAATCAAAATGCTTCCATGCCTCTCCACCGGAAGGATAAGATAATTCGTATTCATCTATCTTTCATTCCTTGATATGCCATGTCATGTGTTGTGCTGTATTTGCGGATATATACATCCTCTACAGCCTCTTTGTGATCGACAAAAACTGCATATACTTGTAGGGATGCAACCTTGCTCGGACAATTGACTTTTTTTGTCCCAAATTGGCTTGTACTGGTCCGCATGACAAAAAAATGCATTTATCTTTAATATTGTTCTTCTTGTAGTACAATATGCAACCATTTTGACAATAATCTATCTTTTTGTAGCCTAATCCGAGTTTTCGTATCATCATCTTCGACTTGTAGAAGTTATCAGGCAACTCATTTGATCCTTTTTGCAACAACTCTCTAACAAACTGAATTATCCGATCGTAGCATTCTTGCGGCAAGTTAAATTAGACTTTAGGTTCAACAGTCGCATCACCACCGATATGACAAAATAAGAATCACTACCTGGGTATAACGGAGTATCAACATTCTTGAACATTTCATAGAATTTTTTCGCATCAGGATTAGGATCCTCCGGATCAAAACTTGGATCGACCGCATCAAATACCAACTCACGCGTCAGGTTTCGCGGTCGATATTCAAAGTTATCTTCGAGAGTGGACTATTCTACCTCTGTATTGAAGGAGAAATAATGATATTACGAAAATAAAGGTTCTCCTTGAGCCATCCACTCCTTGTAGTTCGGTATGAAACCCTTCTTGTAGAGATGCTCCCTCACGAGATCCACCTCTTTGAATGGTATATTATGACATTTGACACAAGGACACTTGATGAGCCTCCCATCCATGAAATAAGGTTGACTAATGGCGTATTTAAGAAATTTCTCAACGACCGCCATAAAATTATCTGACAAACCAATCATACTCTCATGTCGCCGATTGTACATCCATAATCGGTCAACTAAGTATCGACTCATTGATTCTGCATGTACCATATATTCAAATAATATGGATTAGATACAAGATGAGTTAGGATATTTGCTAAAGAATTAGTTAGTTAGGATACTTGATGAAGAAGTCTCATAAAGAACTAAAGGAGCTATTGGAAAGACTATATTTGAGCATTTCTTCGTGTTTTACAAGTATCCAAAACCATAATTCCTCGACACTCATCTGAATATGGCCGATACATGCCATAACATAGTAAGGCTGGAACTACTGATTACTATCATATTAGTATCCTGAAGTGATAATCGATAATAATAGTAATGGTCCGATACCGATTCCGATACAAAGACCAATACTCTAAAATGTTAATAATTTATTATATGTTAAATTAGTGATAACCGTATCGATTTTAGGGCCGATGAATAAATTGATACCGATACGAATATTTGAATGTCACACATTCTATTTTCGATATTCTAGGATACGCTCAAGCCTATGTATTAAGAATTACGTACATCTAAGGATACACATATAAATCAAAATAATTATATATGTAATATTTAATTTGTCAATCTTCTTCTAAGTTAATTATAGACACATACAATACATATTACCATTTTTGTGTCCTAATACTCGTGTCAATTTGTTTGTATTTTTTTGATACGTATGTCCGTGCTATAAATCGGTACGAACCCCTTCTTGTAGAGATGCTCCCTCACGAGATCGACCTCTTTGAATGGTATATTATGACATTTGACATAAGGGCACTTGATGAGCCTCCCATCTATTAAATAAGGTTGACCACTGGCGTATTTGAGAAATTCCTCAATGCCCGTTCTGAAATCATCTGTCAAACCAATCCTACTCTCATGTCTTGTACATCCACGATCAGTCAACTAAGTATCGACTCATTGCTATCTTTCACGTGAATGCTTATGCACATACCCTATATATTCGAACAATTGGATTATATACAAGTGTCAAAACAAAAAAAACAATATAAAGGAGCTATTAGATTCTTTAAATAAACAAGAAAATCATAAATAATCTAAATACATATTCTATTCAAATATATAGTACATACTTAAATTCTATATAACTAAATGGTAAAAATTTATATTTATCAAATCCTACTGACATATTTCCTTTCCCGAATTAGCATGTAGTGGCAAGGGTCTAAAAGCATATAGTAAGGTTGTAAAACATATGAAAGAGGAAAGCTTATCTATCGATATATAAATTAATCGACAAGGGTTACTACGTACTATTGAGCTAAACTTACTAATAGTTATTTATTTCCATTACCAAAAAAACTAATACATTGAGTTAAACTTATATGAACATAACATAGTTTGCAGTATCGGCGATACCGATCCGATATAGACCAAAACCTGATATCGACGATTCCAACATTCAAAGTCTCTTTTTCGGTCAATTCAAAAAATAAAATTGATGAAATAAAGGCCAATTAGCAAGGGTGTAAACAATAAGGTTGTAAAAGCATGTAATAGAGTATTTTTAGTATATCTGTGTCCATGTCTATGTTCTCGTGTCCGTATCCAGTATTTTGTGTCTACGTGTCTAGCACCCTAAATCCAGTATGCTTAATAATTAACTAAAATATGAATGAGGGTTAAGTTAGAGCTTGCCTTTGACGGAGGAGGAGGGGATCTGCCGGAGCGTGGGTCGGAGAGGGGGGTCGAGGAGAGGGGGGTCGAGAAGAGGGGGGCCGGAGGGGGGGTTCGAGGAGGGGTGGAGAAGGACGGAGGGGGGCAGAGAGGGGGGGGGTTCAAGGAGGGGGGCGAGGAGAGGGAAGTCGGAGGGGGACGATGAGAGGGGGGATTCGAGGAGGGGGTTGAGGAGCCGGAGGGGGGTCACCGGAGAGGGGGGATTTAAGGAGGGGGTCAAGGAGGCGGGGGGTTGTCGGAGCCGGGGGGAGGGGGTGTCGAGGAGAGAGGGAGATAGAGTATCAAGATCGAGATCGAAAGATCGAGAGAGAGAGAGAGAGAGAGAGAGAGAGAGAGAGAGAGAGAGAGAGAGAGAGAGAGTGGGGAGAATGAAACGTGCTCTGGTATTTTATGTTTTCGTAGCGACGGATATTTCTGTCACTATTCTGTCGCAAACGTAACAACGACAGATTAACGACAGCTTGTTGACGAAAAATAATATAATTTGTGTACATAAATAACTTAGTTGTAATTTTATCGAAAGTTCGTCGCTGACTCAACGACGGATTATTTTTATTGCTGATATCCGTCGCTATTTAACAGTATGTTTGTAGTGGGAGTAGCTCCGCTGGAATCTTTGGGATATAATCGCCATCTACCCCTGGACCATAATGGGTATGATAGAAGTCCTCAAGATCCTCTGAAAAATATTATCCAGTCAGGATTGGAGTGAAGCACAAACACTAACAACAATTTTAATTATATTGATGAAAACTATAAAGCAGTGTAAGAAAATACATGATGAAAAAAATACTGGAATATACATTTTTTTTGGAGATACATGTAATCATCATATAAAAATAACTAGTAGTAAACAAATATATGTGAATACTAGAAATGTATGTACTAGAGCAAGATAGAGATAATGGCTAAGTGCCATAAAATATCAGTTTGTTATGTGATCGGCTTGGGACTAGATCAGTCTTGTTATATATGATTGGCTATGATACATGTGAGTTCAGGCTAACCATCTGGTTAGCTATAATGCGAGCAATAGTCAGGCTAATCATATATAACAGGCTATGAGGCATATAAATGGTCAGGCTACACCCTACGTGATATGTAGGGTGAGCTATGATGCATGTAAGCTGGGGTATAATAACATAACTTGCTAATATTTTCCCGTCCCCAGCTAGTACGATGGAGTCCAATCATGACTTCTCATGACATGTTTCTATGATACTAGCCCGTGTATCCACTGTGTCAGAATCAAGTATACACTACAACTAGAATCATAGTAATGATCAAAATAAGAAAATCTGTCAGAGAATATACTCGCCTCTGGTCCTGAGCAACAAATGAGGATCAATGTCCAAGATAGAAACACAATGACCTATATATCAATATTTGTGTTAAAGAATGATTTGAAGTGATATACATGTGTAACTAGCTAATTATGATATTTCTAGGCCACTTCTAGGTCCATACTAGGTTAATACCTTGTTATTCTAGATTTGGTGATCTACATTAGCTATTACAGGGTGTTCTTAGTCATACTAATGTCTACTAGTCCATATTAGATAATAACTATATAACACTAGTTAATAAATTATTATACTATATACTAATATCATATAATAATTCCTATACTATGGTGTCATGGTATCCTATTGATACCTATGTAGAAGCATAAAAAATATGCTGGGGAATCATACGTGTAAAACCCCCAACATGCAGGAAGCCCGCATAAAATAGAGCTCCAGCACTGGGTGGCGTAAAAATATGACTTCAGAGCTATTGGCGTACAACAGAGCTTCAACTCTGGTCAGCATAAAACAAAGCTCCAAAACAACCCCCACAAAAAGGTTGTTACATCGCCACTTCGGCGTAAAACCTGTCTGCTTTTAATGCAGCAAAAAGTTGTACGAGGAACTCTTCGTATTCCACGAATGAACCTGTCAGACGAAGCAGTGAACTTGACTCCTGACAAAGAGTACTGCACGACGATCAAGAGGACGGCTGTAATAATGATTCTGCATAAAGCCCCAGATTATCGTTTAGTGACATAATCCTTGATATAAGTCATTTTTACGTATATTCTACATAGGCAGATATGAGCTTTTATGCTCAGGATAAGACAAAATTAGATGCCATATCAAAAGTTGTTCTTCGTACATAACTCGTGGCAAGTCTCTACAGTTAATGCACGAGATGGGGGCAGATCTCTGCATTTAATGCACAAGATTTGGTTCTACTTTTAATGACTGGGAGAGCTAAAATTAGGGCTAATATGCTCATATCACCATCCCTGCATATTACGCCAACCAGGCTATTTTTAGCTATAGGAGCACGCCGTACGCTATCTCCTCAAAATACGCCAACCTGACTATTTTTAACTATAGGAGTACGCCGTATGCTATCTCCTCGAAATACGCCAACTCAGGCTATATTTGTGAAGGTACGTGATAAAGCTATTTGGCCCTGAATACGCTCAAGACCTCAGTCAGGAAGGATAAATTGGCTATCTTTATGCTGGTTTCCTATCCATGCAGCATCAAGCTTTACGCAGAACTTGGCTTTTACGCCATCAAGACAGCTACTTGGCTTTTATGCCAACAAGACAGCTATTTAGCTTTTACGCCAACAATACAGCTACTTGGCTTTTACGCCATCAAGACAGCTACTTGGCTTTTACGCCAACAAGACAGCTATTTGGCTTTTACGCCAACAAGATTATTATTTGGCTTTTACGTCAACGAGACAGTTATTTGGCTTTTATACCAACCATCTCTACGCGAGGGGCAGTTATCTACGTGGCTTGCATGCCATGATCTTCGATGAGCGATTATACGCGTTACCTCATAATGGAACATGCGTCACACGCTGATTCAAGGGATCATTTATACGTGGATAACAGTTATTATAACTGCCGCATAAAAGGTGCAGCTCTCTCCGCTGTTCGATTTCTACGTCGACTGTGACCGAGCCCTATAAATAGAGACCTCCGGCCACAGAGGTCCAGGGTCGAATTCAATAGAAAAAGAGTCAAATTTAGAGGTCAGAGAGAGGTCAAGGTCAAGATCAGAGAGAGAGCACTTCCAGAGAGCGTTGATTGACAACTTTGGCAACGAGAGTTCAATCCTTCCTGCAATCTTTGAAGCTTCTTCTCCTTCTTCTACAGCACTTCTTCGTCATCGTATGGTCCAAGGGACAAAGTGATCGACCGCAGATCAGACTCCTATAGCAATATTTCCCCAGAATTAAATTTTTGTACTTAACATCCTCGTATAGGATTAATTGTACTTCTTTTTCTTGTTTGTAAATAAAGAAAGGCTTTCGTATAAACCTATTTTCAATTTTTTTCGTTTATTATCAAACACAAGATGGCGACTCTGCTGGGGACTACTTTCTCATCTGACGAGAAAGCCATTGCTCAACACGATGCTCTATCCGTCGGATCAACGAAGAAGACTCTGGTCGTCCAATTCGACCAATCTGCTTATGAAGACATGCTTCGCGCAGGGGGTGGCTCTCATTCCCTCTCTGTCTAGGACAACAGGAAGCTGCATAAAGTATGGATGCCCCGGACATCCTCTACCCTTCCTGCAGGCTCTCTCTCTCCGACCAACAAGGTTGTGACATCACAACCTGTACGCCTCGCGCGTAAAAATCAGTCTCCCGTCTGTGACGTGGCAGACAAAGCTTCTGGCAATGCCTTAGTGCCAATCCAGAAGTCTACACCGCGCCCTACGCATAAAAATTTGTCTCCCATTTGTGACATGGTAGACAAAGCTTCTGGCAATGCCTCAGTGCCAATACAGAAGTCTCAACCGCGCCCTGCACGTAAAACTTTGTCTCCCGTCTGTGACATGGCAGACAAAATTTTTGACAAGGCCTCAGCGTCAATTCAGAAATTTTAAACGCGCCCTGCGCGTAAAAATACATCTCCCATCTACGATGAGGCAGATGATCCCTTCAATCAACGCAAGGAAAAACAAGTGGCAAACCTCCCAACCTCTAGGCTTTTATGCCATCAAGAGAAAAAATTTCCCGCTCTTCAGATTACGCGAAACACTGGAGGCCGATTGAGGACTTCCTCAGTTTTACGCCAACACGTGCAAAGCTCCAGATTATGCCAGGATAAGTCCCTCAGCGTAAAGAAGACCCGGTTCACGGGAATATACGCTCCCCAGACGGATGACGGATCGTATGCTACTCACATGGCTGAACTGCTGTATTCTTATGACAGGAAAAGAGTTATGGTTCCCAATCTCCATACCCCAACTGATGTAAAACGGTAAAATAAGCCTTCTTCTTCTCCTATTAATCCTCCTGATTTGCGTGATTTCTTGATCCAGAAGCGTAAAGACAGGGGATCTTCTAATAGGTCTATTACATCTCCTAGCGAGCAATATTGTAATAGTCATAAAGTTGTAGTTAACTACTGCTGCTCTAAGGCAAAAAGGTCAGTTTTCGACCGGTTGAACTACTCTTTGCCCTTACAGGAAGAAGAGCCTACATTCGCATCAGTGAACATGGCTTCACACATTCCTAGAGGAAGGTCAAGTTCAAGACGTCACCCCTTTAGAACTCCAAGCCAAAGGAGATTTGACAGACTCCTTAAGAATATTGAAGCAGGTGTCTTTCGAAATACTCGCTCAAGGTTGCGACAATCAACTTCATATTCCTCTGATTCCGATACTGGGGGTCGCCAGTTTCCTGAATGTGATACTGACAGTATAGACTCGATCTCCACAGAGATCTATACTAATCCCTCAGTAGCACCCAGAGAGATGGGAGTTTATGCCATCGGAGATGAACATGAAGAAGCTTCCCTGTCAGGGAGTACTGAGCAACGCATCGCTGTATTGGAAGCATCGTTGAAAGAGACGCATTCCATGATGGAGAATATGCACCAGATGATGGTGACTCAACATGCAGCGGCTATAGCTCAAGCATCGGTTCCTCCAACTCAACTACGTATGGGGGTGGACATGCCACCATCCAACACAAACCAGGAGCCTACTCCAAATCAAGAGTCAATGGCTCCTCAACCTCTCAATCCGGAGAATGTATTACCTCCTGTTGGAGTTACAATACAACCGACCTCTCCCCTCTCTGTGGTCCCTTTCCCAGCTGAAGATCCGATGCAGGCAGTTTGGGAGTTGAAAGCCCAATTTAATACCTTGAAGCATAAGGATCAGCTCAAGAAATTGGGAATCAACCAGCCTTACCCAGCTATCTGGGGCGAGATCCCTTTCCCATCAAAATACAAACCACATGCTATAATTTTGTTTGAGGGAAAGACGTCACCAAGCCAGTACATGAACTACTTCAGCATGATGACGGTGTTGTTGTAAGGGAATGACGCCCTTCTCACTCGAGTATTTAAGGGCTGTCTGTCTGGAGTGGCCTACCAATGGTACCGTAGTCTTGCGGACAACTGCATTACTTCTTTAGAAGACTTCAAGACTCTGTTCTTCGCTCGATTCTACGAAGGAGGGATGGACATGTCTATGTCCTCGCTCATCGAAGTGAAGCATAAGGAGAAAGAGAACGTTCGTACTTTTATTGAACATTTTTGTCAGGCCACTTTACAGATGCCTCCCGGAGTTCCAGATTCAGCCTTGGTGGACATTTGCAGGAAGAACCTTCTTCCACTAATCTCGGTGTTCACAGGACCATATCAGTTCCATGATTGGCCCTCATTTATCATCTCAGCGGTGGCCGCTGAAGACAACAGTCGGAAGGCGCATGACAATGGAATCATGATCTCTACCTCTGAAAAAGGAAAGAGGTCATCCTCCAATAACGACCATATTCGTGGTTCCAAAGAAAAAGAAGCTCTGACGATCAACACGTCCAGGCAACATACTCCTGGGACTACGTAGACGAATCCTGGGACTTCCAGGCCTAAAGAAGAATATTCTTTTGACGACGACGATATTTCGAGCATATTCGACTGTCTAGTCAAAAGTGGCAAGATCATCCTCCCCAAGGTAAAGCGGCCTAATAAAATCGGCAGTACCAATAACCCTAAGTACTACATTTTCTATAGGTACATACATCACCCTACAAAGGTGTGTTATGTACTAAAAAGGAAAATCCAGGAGTTGATCGATGCCAAGGCCACCACTCTGCGTAATAGCGAGAAGACGGTCACCGCCAACATGATCTCTCTCCAATTCGGCAATCTACCCCCTCATGAAGTCCCGGATGGTGTAGTACCTATTCCCCGGACGATCATGAACATTGTTAATCTTCCTCCGACCAGGGGTCAAAATCATGACCTGGTGCCCCTAACTACTCAGCGTGGTGAGATTATGTGGGTTCATCCCGATATGGTGTCAGAGATTGAGGAAGAGACTCAAGCTGCTAAGGCTAAGTCTAAAAAGAACTCAAGATGCAAACCATGTCATATGGTTGCAATATCCCCGACATCAGAAGAAGAGGCTTTGGCTACCAGAACCCGTTCAGGGAAAGCCTACCTCAAGGACTATGGAGGAAATCAGGAAGAAGCAACGGCAGATACCTCGGCTGCCAAACTTCCAGAGCTTGAACCTATCATACCAGAGGCAGGTCCTTCTAGACCAACTTCGGCAGACAAAGGGCAAGCAGAAAGAAGTTTGTTTTGATAAACCTTTGAAGAATATTCAAAACAAAGGTGTAGAGAAACCATATAACTTCGATATCCTGGCCCAATTGGCTAATACTCCTGCCAGACTGTCCATTTTCGAGCTACTCAGACTTTCCAAAGACACTCGTCAAGCCTTGAGTGAAGCTTTAATGCAGGCGGATGTATGCTTGACTCAGCTTAAGTCCCCCGACAAAGAGCCTGTGGCATGTCCTCAATGCCACAGTGTGATGGAAGTGGTCCCTAACATCACTTTCACTCAAGAGGACATGCTCTTGAAACATAACAAGCATGACAGGCCTCTTTACTACACCGGATACGTCGGTTCCATAGAGGTAGACCGGATTCACATAGATCCGGGATCATCGATCAGTATTATCCCTCTTAGTCTGCTCAGGCCGTTGAGGATTCCTATAAGCGAACTGGCTTATACCACCACTACAATCGTGGGCTTCAACACCAGGAAAAGCAAGCCGCTGGGGAAGATTCATCTGAGGATCCAGATTGGTGACCTTAGATCAGTGGCTACTTGCTATGTCATTGATTCGGAGGTGTCCTACAATATTCTGTTGGGCAGACCATGGATCCATGATCACAACATCATTCCTTCAACTCTACATCAATGTTTCAAATATGTAGAAGCCTAAGGGACAGTAAAAATGGAGTTTGCTGACCTCAACCCGTTCAAAGGTATTGAGTCCTACTATTCCGATGCCATGTTGTACACCCAAGACTACATGAAGGAGGTATCAGGCAAGACGGAGGAGGAATCCTACCGGGTGCCAGGAGAGCCATCTGCTGAGCAACCTCTGTCAATCCAGGTGAAAGGGCGGACTACCCATCTTGGGCCAAACTATTCATATTATCTCCAGAATCATCCTCTTCGGGTATTGATGAATAAGCCGAGTGTCCTTAATTTCCGACTCGCGACTTGGGCGATGTTATTAACACCGTATAATATGGTGTACGTCCATCAGAAGTCCATAAAAGGTCAGGCCTTGGCTGATTTCTTAGCTGCTCATCCGTCCGGAAACCTCCAAACTATACGAGGACATTCCCGATAAAGTTGCAGAATATAACTCCACAATAAAAGGTGATACATGGCAGCTATTCTTAGATGGCGCCTCCAGGACTGGTCCGAAGGGAAACGTGGTTTCAGGAGTAGGAATTGTCCTGGTAACTCCTGATAAACTCGTCATCTATCGAGCATATTCCCTTAACAAAACCTGCTCTAATAATGTGGCAGAGTATAACGCCCTACTAATCGGGCTTCAAGTCGCTAAAGAATTGGAGGACGAATACCTGAAAGCTTTTGGTGATTCTCAGCTGATCGTCAATCAGGTCAGAGGAGTATATGAAGTCCGCAATCCAAACATCATTCCTTATCACCAAGCAACGATCGAGATAGCCATATCTTTTAAAGGATTCTTTCTAGAACATGTGCCTCGATCTCAAAATTTGGAAGCTGATGCTCTGGCTAGTCTAGCTGCAGATCTAGCCATTCCTATAAGAAGGCAGAATTTGGTGATCCTTCTCAATAGAGATCTATTCTGTGTAAAAAATAACTTTCACGTAGAACGCAGCTACACCGTAAACACGGTTCCTCCTAAGAGAGACTGGAGAAGTCCCTTTATAGATTTCGTGGCATACAAAATCTTACCAGAGGATCCTAAAGAAGCAGTATCTATCAAAAGACGATCAGTACGCTTCTATTTTGATGCTTCTTCACAAAGTCTATATCACCGAACATACGATAGACTACTGCTACGATGTCTCTCCGATGATGATGCAAAATGGGTTATCCGTGAAGCTCACGATGGTGTATGTGGTACACATCAACCCGGTCCTAAGTTACAGGATCGTATCAGGAGGATGGGCTACTACTGGCCTACTATGATTACAGATGCCGTGAAGTATGCAAGACAATGCAAAGCCTGTCAGGTTCATGCGGATTTTATATATCAGCCTTCTGAGTATTTATATCCTACCATTGCATCCTGGCCCTTTGAAGCATGGGGTATGGATATCATTGGTCCGATTCACCCGTCATCTTCTAGGGGACATCGGTTCATATTGGCTATCACCGATTATTTCTCTAAATGGGCGGAGGCGATCCCTCTTGCTGAGGTAAAAACTTCCAACGTGATCAGCTTTATCAAGTACCATGTAATTTATCGCTTTGGGATACCCCGAAGGATAATTCATGATAACGGGCCTCAATTCATCAGCCAAGCATTTTACCGATTTTGTGATAAGAATCGGATACAAAATATGGCCTCTACGGCATATAATCCGGCTACTAATGGTTTGGCAGAAGCCTTCAACAAAACCATCATCAAACTCTTGAAGAAGTTCATCTCTTCGAACAAAAGAGATTGGAATAAGAAGTTGGGAGAGTGCCTCTGGGCATACCGCACAACGGTACGAACACCGACGGGTTGTACCCCATTCTCATTAGTCTACGGGTGTGAAGCAGTTCTCCCCATTGAAATCCAAATTCCGTCACTCAGAATAGCAGTGGCTAATGAGTTGACTCAGGAAAATAATGATCGACTAAGGCTTCAAGAGCTAGAAGGATTAGACGAGAAACGCCTTCAAGCCCAACAGCGTATTACGTTCTACCAGGCACGTATCTCCAGAGCTTTTAATCAAAAAGTGAAGGAAAGAGTGTTCAAAGTTGGTGAGCTAGTTTTAGCTGTGAAGAGGCCAATGATCATCACGCACAAAAGTAAGGGTAAATTTCAGCCTAAATGGGAGGGCCCTTATATGATTGAAATAACGTTTTCAAACGACGCTTACAGATTAACCAAGCCTAATGGAGATCTGATAATGGCTCCTCTCAACGGCAAATTCTTGAAGAGGTACTACGCTTAATCTTCCTTGCTTAAACGGAGTATGGTGAAGATCTCATTCTGACGATACTACGTACAAAGACTGGTTGGATCATATTCTATCATGTTCTTATGACCTCTGAATAGATATGTTTAACTAATTTGAAACTTCAAAACCTATCACTTCCATATTACCTCTGATAGAGTTTTGTATACAAATTTAGTTGGATCATATTCTATCATGTCCATATAACCTCTGAATAGATATATCCAGCTGAAACTTACCGAAAGTATATCACGTCCATATTACCTCTGATATCACTTTCACCCTAGCCTATCATTTATATTAAAAATAATGGGTCCACAAAGTCATATAAAGCCTCTTTTATTATCTTCGGGAGAAGCAAATTACAAAAGAAGCAAAAAGTATATCATTGGGGAGGAGCAGTTAAGTCGCGAATCTGTTGCGCCAAAGCAACCATCCTCTTATTCCTGGAGTTCAAGATATTAGCGCGAGCCCGTTCCAGTCGTGCCTCATCATCGCTCAGGTGGGATAGTTCGGACCGAGCATGAACAAAACCGGCGTGGATGACGCCCGCATGTGCCAAGTTCTGCTGAGCTGCATCCATTCGGCCCTTCAGCACATCTTGAGCTGCTGACACCTTGAGAGCCCGCTCCTTTGCCTGAGCGAGTTTAGCTTCCAAGTTGTGAACCCTCACTTCATTTCCCTCATATTCGGCCTTGCACTTCGTTAGCTGAGGAATAACCTCCGCCAAGACAGCCTGCTCTTCATCCATCTCTTGCTGCTGTGTCTGGATGGATTTGTTCAGAGATTCCATCTGCTCAGCAAGCTTCACAGTCAAGGAGTCGTACTCAGCCTGAACCATATCATCAACGCTGCCTCAAGATAGTTACAAATATTCGTTAATGGGTTGTTCTAAACCATTAACTATTTGCTCCAGAGCATCAGCTCTTCCAGCGTCGTTAAAATTTCTAATCGGCGCTATCGCAAGCTGGGAGGACGTCAGCAGAGTATCAAAACTCATGTTCTTCTCCAGCACCATGGAAATCAACTCCTTCAAACTGCGGTAGAATAGGCTGGTATATTGTTCAACCAGCATATCAAAGATCAGATGCACGCTGGGAGTGGCTGCGATACCGAGAAATCTTCTTTCAGGAATGACTGTAGAGGATATTGCCATAGTCGTTGCCTCTACAGATGGCACGACAAAAGAGAGAACACCAGCAACGGTCGAAGTTGGTGGCGTACTCAACGAAGGAGGCACAGTCGTGATGATGGGCTCATCCTCCTCCGATGTTATTTGGACTGCTATTGGCGGGATGACACCCGAGAATGTTGCAGATGAAGGATCGGCAGCTTCAAAGCATGCCTCTTCGAGGTTAAACACCACCGTTTCATCGGCAGGATCCACAACAAAGTCAAAGGTTGCGTCAACTCCGCCCTTCCCAGAGATGTCTTCGCCTGAAAAGAAGACAAGAGAAAGTTAATATCTATTTGATGTTAATTTTTTCTAAAAGAGGCGTAAAGACAATATTTACCCATGGCCGATGGTATGTATGTTGCGTCCGCAGCCTGTACAGCTAAATCATTTCTTAATGATGCTAAGCGAGCTGTCATACCTGGAGAAGAGGGTGCACCAACTGACGTTGGAGGATAGTCTTCCCAGTCGTCACCAAGATCCACTCGAGGTTCATCGGGTGGAATCTTGCTGGAAATACTTACAGACGAAGGAGGGGTCATTTCCATTATTTGTCTGGATAAAGGTATTCTTAATATGCTCGGCCTCGAAGGCGACCTCGAAGCACTACCAGTAGCAGTAGTAGCAGAAGCTATCTCGAGCAAAGAATCTCCGGTACTACCAGCCGGAACTATGGAGGTTCCCTCTCTAAAAGGCGAAGGACCTCTGATCAAAGAATCATCCCCAACAGGGGAAACGACAGGCTCACTCCTAGAAGCCCCCCCTGGTGGAAGCCCTTTTCGGACCTCTGGCAGTCTTCTTCTTGCGGGGGGGGGGGGGAGGGTCTTTCGCTGGCAGTCTTCTTCTTGCGGGGGGGGGGGGGGGGGAGAGGGTCTTTCAGAGCGAAAGCCTTCCGTTTATTGGGGATAACGAGAGGCTCTGCTGGCGGAGCTATTACGCCTCTCGGTATTATCAACAAGAACTCGTCTGCCCCGGTGGTGTCTTCATATTCATCCGAGGAAACAGACGGAATCTCCTCCCTCACAGTGGACCTATGGGAGGGCATCCGGAAACTTTTATGCACATCAAAATCACGAAGGTGTTGATGGATGCGTAAAACTGCGCATACAAGTGAAGAATATGCAACTCCATGGAGAAAGAAGTCGCGGGTGTAGAAGCATGAAAAATACGCTGGAACGATCTACGCAGCATCTTGATACAGAGCAGCGTAAGCAGAGGCCTTCGGAGCCATCCAACGTAAAATAGGGTTCTTCATCGCCTCAATGGCGTAAAACCCAATCGCTCTCAAAGCAGCGTTAATGCGTACGAGGAACGCTTCATCTTCCCCGAAATGAACCTGTCAAGTCACGCGGTGAACCTGGCCTCTGACTCCTGACAAAAAAGTGCTGCACGGCTACCCAGACGACGGCTGGAAACGATGGCAGACCCCTCGGGACGTACCCACAGTATGATGGCGGATCTCTGCATTTAATGCAGAGGATTTGGTTAAAATATCACCAAACCGTCGTTTACCAAAGTCCCCCCAGCGTAAACCGCTCTTTCGCGTACAAGGGAATACGCTGCCTTATTTTACACAGGCAAACATGAGCTGTTTTACGCTCCGCAGTAAGACAAACCGCTGCCACGTCAAAAGCTGCACTTCGTACGGGGCTCGAGGCACGTCTCTACGTCTAATTACACAGAGCAGTGACAGTTTCCCTCAAGGCACGTCTCTGCGACGGATGCACAGAAGGGCTGCAGACCTTCAAAACACGTCTCCGCATTTAATGCACAAGATGATGACAAATCTCTGTAGAAGATTTGATTACATCTTCGAAAGCCATAATTCCTGCTAAGACGTCAATATCAGCACTTCGGCACGGTACGCAGTGGCTTCTACGCCCACTCAGGATCAGTGCTCCCTCGGCTTCCAACGCCCTCTCAGTCTCTACGACCATTCGGCTTCTATGCCTGTTCGGCTTCTATGCCCATTCGGCTTCTATGCCTGTTCAGCTTCTATGCCTATTCGGCTTCTACGCCTGTTCGGCTTCTATGCCTATTTTGGCTTCTACGCCAAGGTGACAGTCACTTGGCTTTTACGCCAACCTCTGCTACACAAGGGATACCTACCTGCGTGGCTTCTACGCCGTGATCTTCGTAGCAGATATACGCGTTTTGTCCCCTTAGTTGGACACGCGTCACATGCTCACTCAAAAGGTCATTTACACGCAGGCATTGGTTATTTTAAACCGTTGTGTAAAAGGGTGTTATACTGTCCACTCCTCGGTTGTTACACCGACGGAGTGGTCACTGTCACCAAAACTCTATAAATAGAGACCCCCTATCAATGGAGAAAAAGGTTGAAAAATTGAAAGATCGAACAATTGAAGACTCAGAGAAGAGGTCAAACAATTGAAGATCGAGCAAGGAGAGAAGAGATCGAGAGAGAGAGAGAGAGAGAAACCCGGAGCTCAGGCAAAGCATAGGGATCGGCGACCAGGGCATCGTGCATCCACCCTTTTCTGTAACCTCCGAGGCTGCATCCTGTCTTCCACGGCACTTCTTCAACATCGTATAGTCCAAGGGCTAAAGTGATCGACCGCAGATCAGACACCTATAGCAATTTATACCCAGATTAAATAAATTATACTCCCACATCCTCGTATATGATTACATTGTACAAGTTTGTTTGTAAACAAAAGGGCGCGGGTCTCTTATAAACCCCGTCGTTGAAATACACTTTCATTCTTTCGTTTAATACCACAAATAAGATGGCGACTCTGCTGGGGACATCTTTCTCTTCTGACGAGGAAGTAATTGCTCAACATGATGCGGTGTCTGTAGGAACCGTGAAGAAGACACTGGTCGTTCAGTTCGACCAGTCTGCCTATGAAGACATGCTTCGGACTGGGAGTAGCTCTCACTCTCTTTCCGTCCAAGACAGCAGGAAGCTACGCAAAGTGTGGATGCCCAAGACATCCTCCGCCATTCTTGTGGACTCTCCGATCTCTCCGATCTCTCTGATCTCTCCGACCAATGAGGTGGTAGCATCGCTCCCTCCGTGCCTCGCACGTAAAATTCAGTCTCCCGCTACGCGCGGTACAGACAAAACTTCTGGCAAAGCCTCAGCGCTAACCCAGGAGTATCCTCTGCGCTATACGCGCAGAAATCAGTCTCCCGCTATGCGCGGTACAGACAAAGCTTCTGGCAAAGCCTCAGCGCTAACCCAGGAGTATCCACTGCGCTCTACGCGCAGAAATCAGTCTCCCGCTATGCGCGGTAAAGACAAAACTTCTGGCAAAGCCTCAGCGCTAACCCAGGAGTATCCACTGCGCTCTACGTGCAGAAATCAGTCTTTCGCTACGCGCGGTACAGACAAAACCTCTGATGGTGCCTCAACACCAAATTAGAAGTACAGATCGCGCTCTACGATATCTGACCTTTACGGTGAACCAGATGAGCGCTGCGATCTCCGTAAGGGAAAGCAGGCGGGTGAATATTCAACTACTGGTCCTTTACGCCAGCAGAAGAATGATCTGCCTACTCTCCGGATTACGCGAGAAGCTAATGGCCAACTGAGGGCCTCTCCAGCCTCACGCCAGACTAAGCGGACTTCCAGATTACGCCAAGCACGGTCCCTCGACGTAAAACAAACTCAGACGGCGGAAAGAAACCCTCCTGACCTACGCGAGTATCTAATCAGGAGGCGTAAAGAAAGGGGACCGTCCAACATGTCTATTTCGCCTCCTGGCGAACACTATTGTAATATTCATAAAGTTGTGATTAATTGCTGCTGCTCCAAGGCGAAACGATAGGTTTTCGACCGGTTGAGCTACTCACTGTCTTTCCAGGAAGGGGAACCCGCGCATGCGTCGGTGAACATGGCTTCACACATACCTAGAGGAGGGTCGAGCTCAAGACGTCATCCTTCTAGACCTCCGAGCCGAAGGAGGTTTAGTAAGCTCCTCGGAGACGTTGAAGCCGGGGTGTTCCAAAACACTCGCGCAAGGTCACAACAACCAGCGTCATCTTCTTCTGATTCCGACGTCGAAGGTCGCCAAGTTCCCGAATCAGAGGCAGAAAGTATGGAGTCGACTTCTATAACGACCTATACTAATCCCTCAATGACCTCCAGGGAAATGGGAGCTTACGCCATTGAAGATGAGCGCGAGGAAGCTTCGCCATCAGGGAACACGGAACACATCACTATACTGGAGACATCTCTGAAACAAGTGCAATCCGTAATGGAAAACATGCACCGGATGATGCTCGCTCAGCACGCAACTACCATGGCTCAAGCGTCGGTCCCGCCAACTCAGATACGCGCGGGGGTGGACTCACCACCACCCAACCCAAGCCAAGAGCCTACGCTGGACCAAGAGTCAACAGTTCCTCCGCTTCCTCACCTAGAAAATGCTCTACCTCCCGCTGGAGCTACAATACAACTGACTCCGCACCACTCAGTAGCCCCGCTTTCGACTGAGAATCCGATGCAGGCAGTGCGAGAGTTGAAAGCCCAGTTCGACGCCTTGAAGCACAAAGATCAGCTCAAGAAACTGGGAATCAACTAGCCCTACCCAGCTGTCTGGGAGGAAGTCCCTTTCCCTCCGAGATACAAACCTCAGGCTATGGCTCTGTTCGAGGGAAAAATATCACTAAGTCAGTACATGAACTATTTCAGTATGATGACGGTGTTGCTATAAGGGAACGATGCCCTCCTCACTCGGGTGTTCAAAGGCTGTCTCTCAGGAGTAGCCTACCAGTGGTACCGTAGCTTGGCGGACAACTGCATTACTTCCTTCGAGGACTTCAAAGCTCTGTTCTTCACACGATTCTACGAGGGAGGAATGGACATGTCTATGTCCTCCCTCATCGAAGTCAAACAGAAGGAAAAGGAGGACGTTCGCATCTTCATCGAATGCTTTCGTCAGGCTACTTTACAGATGCCTCTAGGAGTTCCAGACTCTGCATTGGTGGACATTTGCAAGAAAAATCTCCTTCTCGTGGTCTCGGTGTTCACAGGACCATATCAGTTCTATGATTGGCCCTCGTTCATCATCTCGGCAGTGGCCGCTGAAGATAACAGTCGCAAGACGCGCGACAATGGCATTATGATCTCCGCCTCTGACAGAGGCAAGAGGTCATCTCCCAGCAGTGACCATCCTCGTGGTCCCAAAGGGAAAGAAGCCCTGGCAATCAACACGGCCAGACCAAAGATTGCGGCAACCACGCAAGCAAAACCCGGGACTTCTAGGCCCGTCAAAGTCTACTCTTTCGACGATGACGATATCCCAAGTATCTTTGAGTGTCTCGTCAAAAGTGGCAAGATCACCCTCCCGGAGCTAAGGCGGCCCCAGGAAGTTGGCAATACCGACGACCCCAAATACTGCATCTTCCACAAATACGTACACCACCCGACAAAAGCGTGCTATGTATTAAAACGGAAGATCCAAGGATTAATTGATGCTAAGGCCATCACTCTGCACAGCACCGAGAAGACGGTCGCGGCCAACATGGTCTCTCTGTAGTTTGGCAATCTGCCTCCCCAAAAGGTCCCTAATGGTGTTGCACCTATACCCCGGACAACGATGAACATCGTTAACCTCCCCCCGGCTAGGGGTCAAAATCACAACCTGGTGCCCCTAACTACCCGGCAGGGCAAGATTATGTGGGTTCACCCGGATTTGGTGCCAGAGCTCGAGAGGGAGACCAAGGCAACCAAGCCTACCTCCAAGAAGAGTCCCAAATACAGATCATGCCATATGATCACAACTTCTTCTGCATCAGACGAAGACGAGGTACTTGTCGCAACCCGTTCAGGGAGGGCCTACCTCGACGACAACGGAGCAAATCAGGAAGGCGCGCTAGCTGACGTTCCAGCTACCAAACCTTCAGAGCAAGGTCTCGTCGTGCCAAACGTCAGCCCTGCGAAACCTACTCCGGCGAAAAAGGGAAAGCAGAAAGAAATACGCTTCGACAAACCTGTGAAAAACATTCCAAGCAAAGGTTTAGAGAAGCCATACAAATTTGACATCCTGGCCCAACTAGCCAATACGCCAGCCAGGTTGTCCATCTTTGAGCTACTCAGGCTCTCCCCTGACACTCGTCTAGCCCTGAGTGAAGCGCTGATGCAGGCAGAGGCGTACTTGACCCAACTCAAGTCCCCCGACGAGGAACCAGTGGCATGTCCTCAGTGCCACAGCGCAATGGAGGTGGTCCCAAATATCACCTTCACTCAAGACGACATGCTGTTAAAACATAACAGATATGACAGGCCCCTCTATTACACCGGGTACGTCGGTTCCATAGAAGTCGACCGGATTCACATAGATCCGGGATCGTCGATCAGCATCATCTCGCACGGTCTTCTCAGGCCACTGAGAATTCCTACCAGCGAACTGGCTTACACTACCACTACAATCGTGGGTTTCAATGCTGGAAAAAGTAAGCCATTGGGGAAAATTCGCTTGAGAATCCAGATCGGCAACCTTAGATCGGTGGCCACATGTTACGTCATCGATTCAGAGGTGTCCTACAATATTTTGCTAGGGAGACCGTAGATTCACGACCACAACATCGTTCCTTCAACCCTACATCAATGCCTTAAATATGTAGATGCACGAGGAACAGTACAGACGGAGGTGGCTGACCTAAACCCGTTCAAAGGAATAGAGTCGTATTACTCCGATGCCGTGTTATACTCCCAGGACCACGTGGAAGAAGGGTCAGGCGAGGCAAAGGAGGAATCCTACCGGGAGCCAGAAGAGCCCTCTGCCACACTGCCGCTGTCCATTAAAGTGAAGGGACGAACCACTCGTCCGAAAGCCATAGAACCTTTGGCTATCCACCTGGACAAGACCAAGACGGGAGAAGGAGGTGATCCTCTAGTGATCACTTTGAACCGAAAACCTCCACCCTTGGTCATCAACCTTCGACGCAACAGGCAGTCGACTGGTGTAAAGGCGACCAGGAGTGAAATTCCAGATGATAATAAACATCCTCTTTTCCAGTATATTTATGCTCGAGCTCCAAAATAAGGGCCCACTCCACATGACGAGGTAGAACCCATAGCACAAAAATTCTTGAAAGCTATAAGCTCCTACCGCCCATATGTCTGGGAAGTAGCATCGCCATCCAACGTCGTCACGATATATGGGCCACATGAGGATTCTATCTTCATCGTCCCACCTACCGGCAGCAGTCGGCACTCAATAGTCTTCGGTCGCATGCGGAATCAACCGATTGCCCAAGAAGATCCCTTCGATGACGACACCGGGAAAGTACAGATTCACCGTTATAGCCCGCAAGCGCTAAAGATCATGCAAAACATGGGCTACGACTTGAAACGGAAGCCAGGCCTCAACTACGGAAGAGGTAGACGAACGCCGCCGTGCGGCAACCCCCGCAATCGACAAACTCGTCTCGGGTTAGGGTATGCCACCTCCCTCGCGACTTCCGAGCCAAAAGAGGACCCCTTTTCCTCCTCCCAGAATAGCTCATCGCCCTCCAACTCACCAGATGCTCTCGAACAAGCACTGTCAGTGAATATGGTAATGACAAATCCCTCAGAAGCCGAGGAGCAGGATACAGAGCCATTCGAGGATGACCCCTGGGCTCAACAAATGGATACGCAGTGGGAATTCTGCTTCGAGCAGAGAGAACCTCCCACCAAGGATAAAGTCGTCCAGATCAACGTTGGGAGTGAGCTCTCGCCAAAGCCAATATTTGTCAGTAACAATCTTCCCCCACCTGAAAGGAAAGAAGTTATACAGCTGATAAAGGAGTATATTGACGTCTTTGTGTGGGATTATGAGGACATGCCAGGCCTAGACCCGAAGGTAGCTACCCATATGCTCAATATACTGACCGATTCAAAGCCAGTAAAGTAGCACCAACGACGGTTCCGCCCCGATATGATGGACGCCATCGAGGCTGAAGTCAAGAAGTTGATAACCTACGGTTTCATCCGGGAGGAACAACACCCCGACTGGATCGCTAACATGGTCCCAGTCATGAAGAAAAATAGGAAGGTACATATCTGCATCGACTACCGAGATCTGAATGCGGCCTGCCCCAAAGATGAATTCCCTCTTCCCATCACGGACATCATGATCGACAACACCTGCGGCTTCGAACGCATATCTTTCATGGACGGATTCTCAGGATACAATCAGATCAAGATGCATCCTGAAGACGAGAAGCACACTGCCTTTCGGACACCACTGGGGGTATATTGCTATACGGTCATGCCCTTCGGATTAAAGAACGCTGGGGCTACATACCAACGGGCTATGAGTAACATATTCCGTGGGCATTTACGCAAAACAGTAGAATATTACATAGACGACATAGCTGTCAAAAGTCGCCTCAAAGGTGATTACACCCGAGACCTGAGGGCGGTATTCGAATTAATGCGCCAGCATCAACTCAAGATGAACCCTACAAAGTCCTTTTTTGGTGTATCCAGTGGCAAATTCCTGGGATTTGTCATTACCACCAAAGGCATCGAAGTAGACCCTGACAAAGTCCAAGCAATCACGGCAATGCGACCGTCCCGTAATCTGAGGGAACTCAGGGGGTTCCAAGGATGTCTGGCTTATATCTGGCGATTCATATCCAACCTCTCGGGGAGATGTCAGCCTTTCTCTCATCTCATGAAGAAAGGTGTATCCTTCATATGAGACGAAACCTGTCAGCAAGCGTTCGAGGATATTAAACGCTACCTAACCAGCCCGCCAGTTCTGGTGCCTCCCGTCATGGGAAAACCGTTCTTGCTGTACATTCGGGCAATGGATCATTCGCTAGGAGCTCTCCTCGCACAGAAAAATGATGCGGGTCATGAACAGGCTATCTACTAGCTCAGCAGGATGATGGTCGGGCCGAGCACCGGTACAACCCAGTGGAGAAGGAATGCTTGGCTCTGATGTTCGCTGTCCAGAAAATGCGGCACTATGTCACCGACCAGACTATTCATATCATCTCCAGGATCAACCCTCTCCGAGTGCTGATGAGCAAGCCAAGTGCCCTCAACTCCCGACTCGCAACTTGGGCGATGCTGCTAACACCATACGATATGGTATACATCCCACAGAAGTCCATCAAAGGCCAAGCACTGGCCGACTTCCTAGCGGCTCATCCGATCTCGGAGACCTCCAAGCTATACGAAGACATCCCTGATGAAGTTGCAAAATGTAACTTCGCAAGAAAAAGTGACGTATGGCAACTGTTCTTTGATGGCGCCTCCAGAACCGGTCCTAAAGGAAATATCGTTTCAGGAGTGGGAGTCGTCCTAGTCACCCCGGATCAACTCGTCATCTACCGAGCATACTCTCTTAGCGAGCCCTACTCCAACAACGTGGCGGAATACAACGCTCTACTAATTGGGCTCTAAGTTGCTACAGAACTGGGGGTAGAATCCCTGGAAGCTTTCGGTGATTCTCTGCTCATCGTCAATCAAGTCAGGGGAATATACGAAGTCCGTAATCCAGACCTCATCCCCTATCACCGGGCGACAATCGAGATAGCCATGACGTTCAAAGGGTTCTTCCTGGAGCACGTACCTCGATCTCAGAATCTGGAAGCTGATGCCCTGGCCAACCTAGCTGCAGACTTAGCTACTCCTATAAGAAGGCAAGATTCGGTAATCCTTCTTAACAGAGATTTATTCTGTGTGAAGAATAGCTGTCACATAGAACACAGCTACGCTGTAAACACCGATCCTCCTACGAGGGATTGGACAAGTCCTTTCATAGATTTTGTGGCATACGGAATCTTACCAGAGGACCCCAAGGAAGCAGTATCCGTCAAGAGACGATCGCTACGCTTCTACTTTGATGCATCTTCATAATGCCTGTATCGCCGGACCTACGACGGACTGCTGTTGAGGTGTCTCTCTGGCGCTGAAGCACAGCAGATTATCCGTGAAGTTCACGACGGCGTATGCGGAGCGCATCAACCCGGACCTAAGCTACAGGATCGCATCAGGAGAATGGGCTATTACTGGCCGACCATGATCGCAGATGCAATACAGTATGCAAAGCATTGCAGAGCCTGTCAGGTTCATGCGGACTTCATACATCAACCGTCGGAACATCTACATCCTTCGGTCGCATCCTGGCCTTTCGAAGCATGGGGAATGGATATCATCGGTCCTATTCACCCGTCTTCTTCCAGGGGTCACCAGTTCATACTGGCCATCACGGATTACTTTTCCAAATGGGCCGAAGCAATCCCTCTCACTGAGGTAAAAGCATCCAACGTGGTCAGTTTCATCAAACATCACGTCATCTATCGCTTTGGGGTACCCCAGAGGATAATTCACGACAATGGGCCCCAGTTCATCAGCCAAACATTTCATCAGTTTTGCGATAAAAATCGGATACACAATGTTGCCTCCACGGCGTACTATCCAGCTGCTAATGGTCTGGCGGAAGCTTTCAACAAAACCATTATCAAACTCTTGAAGAAGTTTGTCTCTTCAAACAAGAGAGACTGGAATGAAAAGCTGGGCGAATGCCTCTGGGCATACCGCACGACGGTACGAACGCCGACGGGTTGTACCCTATTCTCGCTGGTCTACGGGAGCGAAGCAGTTCTTCCCATTTGAAATCCAGATCCCGTCGCTCAGAATAGCCGTGGCTAACAAGCTGACTCAAGAAAAGAATGACCTTTTAAGGCTTCAGGAGCTAGAAGGATTAGACGAGAAATGCCTCCAAGCTCAACAGCGCATCGCGCTCTACCAAGCACGCATTTCCAGGGCTTTTAACCATAAAGTAAAGGAAAGGGTGTTCAAGGTTGGCGAGCTAGTTCTAGCAGTAAGAAGGCCGATGATTTTAACTCACAGAAGTAAAGGCAAATTCCAGCCCAAGTGGGAAGGCCCTTATGTGATCGAGACAACGTTCTCGAACGGCGCCTATAGGATAGCCCAACCTAACGGGGACCTATTAATGGCTCCCATCAACGACAAATTTCTGAAAAGATACTACGCTTAATTCCCCCCTGCCCAGGTGGAACATAGCGAGAATCTCAATTCTGACAAAACTACTCCAAGAAAAGAAACTAGTTAGGTCATATCCTATCATGTCCGTACGACCTCTGAATAGATATATCCTGCTAAAGAGGTTTATCGAGAGTATATCAGGTCCATACTACCTCTGATATCCCCCTCACCTAAAAAACTGTCATTTACATTCTGAAATGACGGGTCCACAACAGTCAGAAAAGAGTCGCTTTTATTCATTCCCAGAAGGAGGCGAAGTTACATAGGGAGAGATACATCAAGATGGCGGAGTAATCAGATCACAAATCTGCCGCTCCAGTGCAGCCATCCTCTCATTCCTAAGGGCCAAGGCATCGACGCGAGCCCACTCCAGCTGTGCCTCGGGGGTATGCGTAAGAGTCAGATTAGCCCTTGCCCGAAGACAGCCCGCACAGGCAGCTTTCGCACGGTCCAGATCCCGTCGCGCTTCACTCAGTCGACCAGTCGCTACCTCTGAACCTGCCAACGACTGGGAAGCCCACTCCTCTGCCCGAGCAAGTTCTTCCCTCAGCTTGGAGACCCTCGCTGTATTCCCTTCATGCTCGGATCGACACTGCATCTCAACAGCAAGAGCTTCTTCCACAACAGCTTTTCTCCTATCCACCTCCAGCTTGTGCTTCTGGATAGAGTTATCTAGGCTTTCAAGCTTTGTAGCGAGCCGCTCAGCCATGAGGTCGAATCGAGCCTGGACATCAGCATCAAGGCTGCCCTCAGCCCGCTGCAAATATTCGTTAACGGGTTGCTCTAAACCATTAACCACCGCCTCCAGAGCATCAGCTACTCCAGGATTGCCAAGCCCCCTGACAACCTCGATCGAAAGCTGAGAAGTCTTTTTCAGGAGCTCGAAGTCAAGATTCTTCGCCAACACCATCGGTATCATCGTTTGTAAACCGGTGTAGACAAGGCTGGTATGCTGCTCGGTCAACGCGACTAGACCCGATTGAACGCCCGGAGTGGCCGCAGTGCTAGTAACTCCCTCTCCAGGGACAATTGTAGACGAGGTAGCCACCGCCGCCGCCTCGACGGGTGGCGCAGCCAAAAAAGGTGTGACGGCAACGATCGAAGTCATCGGCATACTCGCAAAAGGCGAGGTCACGATAACAGGTTCGTCCCCCTCCTGAGACGACGAAACCTCTCCAGGCGAGCTGGCCCCCGAAGACACTTCTGCCTCGGAATTAGGCGCCTCCACGTCATCGCTAGGAGCCGGAGCCAATGGCATATACGACGCATCTGCAGCCGATGTGGCTAAACCACGCCTTAATGACGTGATACAACCTGTCATACCTGGAGAAGGAGGTGGGCCGACCGACATCGCCAAAAGCTCGGTCAAGCCTTCCCCGAGACGCGGTCGAGATTCGTCAGCCGGGGTCTCGCTAAGCGCACTCGCTGACACAAGCAACTTCCCCCACTGCTGACCTCGGGAAAGATTCTCCCATCTGCAGCGGCCACGTGGGCAATCCCGCTCTACTACTTGAAGCAGCCGCAGCGACAACAGCCTCTAGCGAAGACTGTCCAGCGCCACCAGCAGGAACTGTAGAAGGTCCCTCTCTAAAAGGCGAGGAACCTCTAGCCAAAGATTCATCCCTGATGTAGGGAGGTGCCGGCTCACTCACGGGAGCCTCAATACCAGGAATGCGGAGAGGACGAGCAACCGTCTCCTTCCTCCTCTTACGAAGGGAAGCTTCCTTCGGAGCAGAAGCCCGTCGCTTCCCAGAAGAGACTACCAAAGCCCCCGCCGGCGCAGGCACTGCACACCTCGGCAACGACACCAGAGGCTCATCCGGAGTACCAGACTCCTCGCCCTTGTCAGAAGAAACCGAGGGGACTTCGACTCTTCCCCCAGGCTTGGCAGAAGGCACTCTAAAGCTTCCTCGCCTGTCAAAATCGCGATGGAAGGTGTTAATCGCCACATAAAACTGGGCGTAAAAATGAAGGATGCGCAGCTCCGTAGAGGTTGTAACGACCGGCACGATAAAAATTACCCCTGTGCAACCCATGATAAAATATCGCCACCCTCCAGCTCCATCAATGAGTCCACCTCTGGGCCTGAAGCTGGTGACGGTGTTACCCACGTGCAACTGGTCGTACCCAAACTGCCTGGCAAATCGACTAGGCAAGTAGGGCTCGAAGAAGCAATAGTCTTCGCTCCTATACAGCAGATGGGATGGTCTGATACAGACCAACTAATTAAAAGCCTCCGGAGAAAGAACGGTCTTCTCTCCACCTGAATCCTCAAGCCACACCCCGGATTGGTTGCGATGTACCGGAGGGGGAGTACAAAGGATCTTCCAGCCATGGCTGAGGTTCAACACTAACCGACAGTCTAAAACTGTGTTCACATTCTAGGTAGAATCCCTGTAATTCAGCAGGAATATACCCCCTTAGCTGCTACCGAAACCGGGAGACATCACCCGGGGGTTGTGGAGAATTAACCATCCCATCAGATACAGGTATGGCAATTCCACCCTGGGAAAACTCTCACGCCGAGCTTCATCGATGAGCAACCCATCGGTCATGGCCCTCAGGCCAGCCTGAATACGGCACACCGTGGCAGGAAGCAGGCCCAGTCTTGCCCCAAACACCAGACGCACTGCGGGCCACAGGACGTTCCGGTGAATACGATCCGCGGACGCGATACCGGGCACTACCACTCGATGCAGCCATATGGAGAGGAAACGAGCCAGCTGGGCTTCCTTAGACAGAGGCCTGCGACAGCGCCTCAAATAACTGTGGGCCTTGGTACCTTCGGGGTATTTTCCTACCCCCTCAATGAGAATCTGATCGGGAGCCTTGGCGTCTTCCATAAGAGCCTCAACAACCTGGGCACTAAGGACGCCCAAGCAGTTCACGGGCTCATTCTTACCCCCCGAAGCTTTCTCCGACTTGGCGGCCCTAGCCCGATGGAAGAAGAGGTAAGACATCCACCTAGTGGTATGGGCCAAATCAGAGGGCTCGTCATAAAAAATGGTGCACGCGAAGTACTGACACATCAACTCCTGATAGACTTCCGCCACCCGAGGGTCCGAATCCCCCAACTCCCGGTTGGTTGGGACATACTCTTCATATGGGGTATCCCCCATCGGCAGTCTCGAGACAACTGCCATCTCATGGAGGGCCAATCCCAACTCCCCCAGTGGAGTGGCGAAGGTCCCGGTGAGCGGAATATACCGCTCCATCAGTGCCAAGAACAAATTAGCATTGGGAGGCAACCCAACACTCGTCGCACTCATGGCAGCATATAGTCCAATATCCTCCAGCTCTCTTCGGAAGTACGTCAAGGCCCAATCAACTAGGCATCTCCATCGGGAGTTCGTTGGGGCGATCCACCCGTTGCACCGAGGATTCTCCTTGGGATATACCCCACCTCGACCCATGAAGTCGTTGCAGAAGGTCGGCAACTGGACAGGCTGGATCACCGAGCTATCTTCACTCGGGACATTACCCGGGCACAGCCCCCGGAACAACGTCACAACGCCAGAGGGGCGACTGACAAACGACCCCTGGTCAGCTCCTTTCAGATGAAAGATCTTCCCAGGCTTCCCGTGAAGATCAGGAGTCAACTTCCACGACATCTTCCTAGGATGCGTCGCATGGGAGAAAGTCGAGATAGGATAATCTCTCGGCATCGTCGGCAGATACAAGACCAAATTCCCGGCAGGGAAGACCCAAGGCTCCCTCTTGGGCTTCGTCTGGGACTGTTTATCGATCATATCCCCAAAGAGGAAAGCCGACTTTATATACTGCTTCCCGTCTACATGTCAAGGGTTCGCCATTGATCATGCTCAACAGCATTCGCTTACCCTGGGCCGATATCAGAAACTCCCTGCCCTCAGGATACTGGGGTCCAGAGATGGGAAAGGCCACATGGGACAGATCCTCCAGGTAGTTCGAGTGCAGCATCCCGGCAGCGGAGTCCATCACCTCAGCCAGCTGAGACTCACCCAAATCAACTGCAAAGGTGCAAGGAAAATAGGTTATTGCAAATCCTGCACAAAGTGCAGACCAAAGAAACGACAGTCTGTGCTTTACGCCAAGATTGCGCAAATTTGGTCTCTATACGCCGGAAGTCTCCTCCGCAAGCGTAAAAATTCAAAATTTTACGACATACCCCAATTTTCGTTAGCCAGAGCTTTTACGCTCAGAACTACGAAAATATAGAGTTTTTACGCTGGCACATTAGAAATGTGGGCGTAAAAGATAAAAATGTCTCCGTGCGTCATCTTCCTCAAAAGAGGCTATCAGCACAGAAGACGACCTAGCACGGTCACGTTCAACGTGTGCGAAGGATTTTTCGTCGTTTGTCATCCCAAAAAGCTCTACCTCTAAAGCCGGGTGCACTGCTCATCGGCGGAATACTCCTCTCAGAAGGAGGTTCACCTTGCCCGACCAAAGAATCTCTCGCCGGTACCGAAGAACGAGAAGAAGAACCTACGCTCTTTCCCTTAGCGGAGAAAGTTTGTTTCGACGCCATTTCTGAGGACTCGAAGTGCTCGGAGAAGGAACGAAGGAAAGCTCTCTTTCGCAGAAGGCAGATAAGAAGCTCTTTCCCTCAAAAGCTTGGGATATATATACGGTCCGAGTCGACTCCTCGAATCCTCGGACGAACCCCTCGAGACCCCAACTGGATCTCGCAATTAAGAATTGGTTATGATTGGATGCTACGTCAGCCCACTACCCTCGAAAAATGGACAGTCAGCGAATTCGAAAGGTTTCTTCGTGCAAGACGGTTCAGCGGGTTCTACGCTAAAGGAGCTTTCTACGCTCGACAGCAACAGATCTACGGTTTTACGCTCGCAAGCTGCAAGTCTATGGTTTTACGCCCGGATGCCTTTGTGCTCGGTAGCTTTTATGCTCGAGAGGCCACAAACCTACGACTTTACGCTTAGCAGATACCAAATCGACGATCTCACGCTCGGTGGCGCTCAGTTTACGCTCAGAAGCAACAGATCCGCAAAACCTCATGCTCGAAGAAATTTTCTTTTCAGGAGCTACAGATCTACAGTTCTGCGCTAAAGGAGCTTTTCTACGCTCGACAGCAACAGATCTACGGCTTCACGTTCGACAGCCACAAGTCTACGGTTTATGGCCGGATGCCTTTGTGCTCGGTAGCTTTTATGCTCGAGAGGCAACAAGCCTATGACTTCACGCTCAGGAACCACAAGTCTACGATTTCACGCTCGATGGTGTTCTTACGCTCACAGGCTACAGATCTACAGTTCTGCACTAAAGGAGCTTTTCTACGCTCGACAGCAACAGATCTACGGCTTCACGTTCGACAGCTACAAGTCTACGGTTTATGCCCGGATGCCTTTGTGCTCGGTAGCTTTTATGCTCGAGAGGCAACAAACCTATGACTTCACGCTCAGGAACCACAAGTCTACGATTTCACGCTCGATGGTGTTCTTACGCTCACAGGCTACAGATCTACATTTCTGTGCTAAAGGAGCTTTTCTACGCTCGACAGCAACAGATCTACGGCTTCACGTTCGACAGCCACAAGTCTATGGTTTATGGCCGGATGTATTTGTGCTCGGTAGCTTTTATGCTCGAGAGGCAAAAAACCTATGACTTCATGCTCAGGAACCACAAGTCTACGATTTCGCGCTCGGTGGTGTTTTTACGCTCAGAGGCTACAGACTGATGATTTCAAGCTCCACGACTTTTCGCATATCCGAACAGTCCCTAAGGCGGTCAATTGCAAAGAGTTTACACAGAAGATACTCGTTCTTGACCCAGAGCATCCCAAGTACCCGAAGCATACAGAGTTCAAACATTGAGAGATTACTCTTCTCGGGTCCAAAATTGGAGGTTCATCCAGACTCCAGTCTGAACATCCCGTCTATCAAGGTGGCAACTCAATTTGACAGCCAAAAACCTCGACCCTGTTCCAAGGGAGTTTCGAGAGATCATTCTTGAAGACGAAGTCTGAACAAGATCCTACTCATCAGAGAAGCAACAGTTCAGAATTCTACGCCGTCCCTCAGTCCTAGCAACAGGACAGTTCTAAATGTTCAAGGACGCTCAGCAGCATTCTAGGGACTATTCAGGGCCTAATACTCTTTCTATCAGAGTCGGCGTAAAGATTCAGACGTGTCGAAGCTGTACATATCCAGACTTCATAGCAACGTATGGCAAAGACGATCATATGAAGAAGAAAGATGACTTTATTTCAAAATCATGATTATATATAAGGGAAATCCTATCTACAAGGATTTTTTCTCTACTTTTCATGGTTACATATGAGGGAAATCCCTTCTACAAAGGATTTCCTCATCGTCGTCTGAAGATCGCCCAGAAGCTGTTCTGACAGATTCTCGCATGGGCTTCAATTCTTCATCCATCTTCTCCAGCAGTCAGTCGGCAGAACTGACTGGCATGGCGGTGGTCGACGACGGAGGACGACAGAGTTGGGGCTTGCATAGATTTTGCAGGTCCCAAGCTCCGTGCACCGCTCAAGCCGGGACAGAACGAGTCTGTCTGACTCTCGTCTCCGGAGGCAACGGGAGAAGGCGCCACTTGCAGGCAGCGTGGTCAAATACGACCCTTCCTCTCTCCTAGTGCAACGCCATACAAAGTTGCTGATTATCCCGAGCAAGGGAGGCTAAGATATCCTCCCATGATCCATCGTTGCAGTGGACACTTGCTCGAAGACGCCGTCTTTTTCGGTTCCCTACATGCTGGAAGAACATGATCTCCTTCTTCCTCAGATCGACCCGACGAGCTCCGGCGATCATCTCTGCATGACAATGGGAATGTGGTGAAAACAGCTTCACCCCCCATCCTTTTATAGGCGAAAGAGATCACAGCGATCCCCAATAAATCCGCCATAAAGTCAGTACCGACCGTTTCAATGCTCCATTCAGAAACATTTCGAGTTACGAGGGGCCGTTCATGCTTCTTTCAAAGAGTTTCAAATTCCGAGAAATTTAAAAGCTTTGAAGGGGGTCTTGTAGAAGCATGAAAAATACGCTGGAATGATCTACGCAGCATCTTGATACAGAGCAGCATAAGCAGAGGCCTTCGGAGCCATCCAACGTAAAACAGGATTCTTCATCGCCTCCATGGCGTAAAACCCAATCGCTCTCAAAGCAGCGTTAATACGTACGAGGAACGCTTCGTCTTCCCCGAAATGAACCTGTCAAGTCACGCGGTGAACCTGGCCTCTGACTCCTGACAAAAAAGTGCTGCACGGCTACCCAGACGACGGCTGGAAACGATGGCAGACCCCTCGGGACGTACCCACTGTATGATGGCGGATCTCTGCATTTAATGCAGAGGATTTGGTTAAAATATCACCAAACCGTCGTTTACCAAAGTCCCCCCAGCGTAAACCGCTCTTTCACGTACAAGGGAATACGCTGCCTTGTTTTACACAGGCAAACATGAGCTGTTTTACGCTCCGCAGTAAGACAAACTGCTGCCATGTCAAAAGCTGTACTTCGTACGGGGCTCGAGGCACGTCTCTACGTCTAATTACACAGAGTAGTGACAGTTTCCCTCAAGGCACGTCTCTGCGATGGATGCACAGAAGGGCTGCAGACCTTCAAAACACGTCTCCGCATTTAATGCACAAGATGATGACAAATCTCTGTAGAAGATTTGATTACATCTTCGAAAGCTGTAATTCCGGCTAAGACGTCAACATCAGCACTTCGACACGGTACACAGTGGCTTCTACGCCTGCTCAGGATCAGTGCTCCCTCGGCTTCCAACGCCCTCTCAGTCTCTACGACCATTCGGCTTCTATGCCTGTTCGGCTTCTATGCCCATTCGGCTTCTATGCCTGTTCGGCTTCTATGCCTATTCGGCTTCTACGCCTGTTCGGCTTCTATGCCTATTTTGGCTTCTACGCCAAGGTGACAGTCACTTGGATTTTACGCCAACCTCTGCTACACAAGGGATACCTACCTGCGTGGCTTCTACGCCGTGATCTTCGTAGCAGATATACGTGTTTTGTCCCCTTAGTTGGACATGCGTCACATGCTCACTCAAAAGGTCATTTACACGCAGGCATTGGTTATTTTAAACCGTTGTGTAAAAGGGTGCTGTACTGTCCACTCCTCGGTTGTTACACCAACGGAGTGGTCACTGTCACCAAAACTCTATAAATAGAGACCCCTATCAATGGGGAAAAAGGTCGAAAAATTGAAAGATCGAACAATTGAAGACTCAGAGAAGAGGTCAAACAATTGAAGATCGAGCAAGGAGAGAAGAGATCGAGAGAGAGAGAGAGAGAGAAACCCAGAGCTCAGGCAAAGGATAGGGATCGGCGACCAGGGCATCGTGCATCCACCCTTTTCTGCAACCTCCGAGGCTGCATCCTGTCTTCCACGGCACTTCTTCAACATCGTGTAGTCCAAGGGCTAAAGTGATCGACTGCAGATCAGACACCTATAGCAATTTATACCCATATTAAATAAATTGTACTCCCATATCCTCGTATAGGATTACATTGTACAAGTTTGTTTGTAAACAAAAGGGTGCGGGTCTCTTATAAACCCCGTCGTTGAAATACACTTTCATTCTTTCGTTTAATACCACAAACAGCGGGCACAGCAAAGGTTGCACCAGTACAACCCGTGATGAAGTACCGCCATCCTCTGGCTCCATCAATAAGTCCACCTTTGGACTTGAAGCTGGTGATGGGATTCCCCACATGCAACTGGTCGTACCCAAATTTCCTAGCGAACCGACTAGGCAAATAAGGCTCCAAGTAGCAGTGATCCTCACTTCTGTACAGCAAATAGGAAGGTCTAATGCAGACCAACCAGTAGAAGGCTTCAGGAGAAAGAATGGTCCTCCCATGGCCCGCATCCTTAAGTTTCGTCCCCTGTTGATTGATATGTACGGGGGGGGGGGGCAGTACAAAAGAGCTTCTAGCTTGGGCAAAATTTAATGCTCGCCGGCAATCTATGACGGTCTCCACGTTCCAAAGAAAATTCTTGTAGTTCAACAAGAAGTTATTTCCCGAACTGCTGGCAGAACTGGGAGACATCACCCTGGTGTTGTGAAGGATTAACCATCCCATCAGGTATAGGAATGGTAATTCCACCCTGGCAAATTCTTCACGCTGCGTATCATCATCTAGCAGCCCATCAGTAAGGGCCCTCAGGCCACCCAGTCTTGCTCCGAACACCAAACGCACTACGGGCCATAAGGTGTTACGATGTATGTGATCTGCAGACGCGATGCCATACACTACCCATCGGCGTAGCTAGACGGAGAGGAAGCCAGCCAATTGAGCTTCCCTTGACAGAGGCTTGCGACAATGCCTCATATAACTGAAGGCTTTTATGCCTGCAGGATAACCCCCTATCTCCTCATCGAGAACAATATCCGGAGCCCCTGCATCTTCAATGAGGTCATCGACCGTGTTGGTACTGAGCATGCTCAGGAGGTTCAAGGGCTTATCTCTGCTATCTATAACCTTGTCCGGCTTAGCATTTATGGCCTGATGAAAGAAGAGGTAGGCTGCCCACTTGTTGATATGAGCCAAATCAGAGGGCTCTTTGTAGAAAGTGGTACAGGCAAGATAGTGGCACATCAGCTCTTGATACACTGCCACTGCCCGAGGGTTTGTATCCCTCAGCTCCCTGTTTGTAGGGACGTACTCTACATAAGGAGCGTCCCCCATTGGAAGCTTTAAAATCTCTGCCATCTCATGAAGGGCTAAGCCCAATTCACCCAGCGGAGTGGCAAAAGTCCCAGTGAGCGAGTTGTATCGCTCCATCAACGCTAAGAACAAGTTAGGGTTGATAGGCAGCCCAACACTTATGGCACTCACAGCCGCAAATAAACCAATGCTCTCCAACTCCGTTTGGAAGTGCTTCAGGGCCCAGGTAGTTAAACTGGCCCATCGAAGATTCCCCGGGCTAAGCCATCCACTGGTCCGAGGGTTGACCTTGGGGTATACTCCTCCCTTCCCCATAAAATCATTGCAGAAAATCGATATCCGAACCGGCTGGATCAGTGAGGTGTCCTCACTCGGGACGCTACCCGACAGTAATCCCCTAAAGGGCATAACTGGGCCTGAAGGTCTGCTCATATAGGCCCCTCGGTTCAATCCTTTGTTATATAAAATCTTCTCCGGTCGGCCGTGAAGATCTGGAGTCAGAGTCTACATCATCTTCCTAAGATGTGTGGCATGGAAGAATGCCGAGATAGGGTAATCCTTGGACATCCTGGGCAGATACATGACCGTGCCCTCAGCAGTAAACATCCAATCCTCCTTCTTGGGCTTAGTCTGGGATTGTTTGTCGATAACATCCCCGAATAAGAAACCTGGTTTCTTATACTCTGTCCCGTCTATGTATGTCAGGGGCTCCCCACTGATCATACTCAGCAGCATGCGTTCTCCTTGGGACGAGATCAGGGTTCCCCTTTCTTCAGGATAATTGGCTCTAGAGATGGGGAATGTCACATGGGACAAGTTCTCTAGATAGTTTGAGTTCAACATCCCAGCAGCAGAGCTCATCACTTCAGCTAAATGAGGGATCTGCAAGTCCACTACAAAATGCAAGAAAACAAGTCAGTTTTTACGCTAGACGCTACACTCTTGCAGTTTACGCCAAAGATTATCAGTCTGAGCTTTTACGCCAAGACTGCAAAAACTTGAGTCTTACGCTGGAACCTATTTCCGAGGCATGAAACTCAAGGTTGGCAGTATACGCCAAAATATAACAGTCTGAGCTTTTTATGCCAGACTGCCAAAATTTGAGTTTTTATGCCAGAATTTATATTCTGCACGTAAAATTTAAAGTTTGTAGTATACGCCAAATTTCGACAGTCTGAGTTTTTACGCCAGACTGCGAAAAGATGGAGTTTTTATGCTGACACATTAGAAATATGGGCGTATTATTTCGCATACACGTACAACGTGTGGGGAGGGTTCTTTGTTTATTCCCGCAATCTCTACTTGTAATGTCAGAAGCACAGCTCGACGGTGGGGCACTGCGTTCCGATCGAGGCTCGCTCAGCCTAATGGGGGTTGCTCGTGCTTGAGAAGTGGAGCGAGATGAGGAAGCAACCTTCTTTTCCTTAGCAGTGGAAGCCTATTTAGGTGTCATGGCGAATCTGAGTTCTCAGGAAAGAGACGAAGAAGAAGGGTTTTTTTGAAAAGTAAGGGTTTTGCGAAGACAGATAAAGAGATTCTCTCTCAAGACCTTGGGCTATTTATATAGTTCGGATAACTCTTCGAATCCCTAACCAAATCCGATATTTAATATTCGGTTATGATTTGGGACCACGTCAGCCTATCATTTGAAAAAGAAGACGGACAGTCAGTGGATCCAGATTTTACGCGCAGAGTAGATCTATGATTCTACGCTCAGAAGCTTTTACGCTCAGAGGCTACAAATCTACGATTTTACGCTCAGAGGCTATAAATCTATGGTTTTACGCTCAGGAGCTTTTACGCTCAGAGGCTACAAACCTACGGTTTTACGCTTAGAGGCTACAAATCTATGATTTTACGCTCAGAAGTTTTTATGCTCAGAGGCTATGAATCTACGATTCTACACTCAAAAGCTACAGATGGCCAATTACAAGGGTTTATGCAGAAAATGCTCCTTTTTGGCTACAAAACATTCCAAGTGCTTGAAATACACAGAGTTCAACATTGAAGATGACTCTTCTTCTTGGGCCATTGGAAGTTCATCCGAAGTCCAGTCAGAATCTTTTACAAAAGTTCAAGTATGGCCTGTTCGACAGACATTTCTTGCCCTATTTGAAGAGATTTTTGGGAAACCATTCTTGAAGATAATGGTTTGAACAGAAAATTCTTCGTATCAGAGAAGTGATAGTTCAGAAATTCTAACACGACTCCTCGTCCAAAACAGCATGACAGTTTGGATTTTTAAGACAACTTAATGCTAAGAAGCTTTCTACGCATCTTCCATTACGCGTAAAAGACGGGAAGTGATCAGATAATCGTTTATCAGAGTCAGCGTAAAATTATTTAGACTTCCTCACAGCAAATATGACAAATCATCAGATGCGTAAAAGAAGACAAATCTATTAATCATGATTACATATGATGGAAATCCAGTTTACAAAGGATTTTTCATCTTCATGATTACATATGATGGAAATCCTTTTTCTACAAAGGATTTCTCATTCTCATTTAAGATCACACCGGGAATCTATTGTGTCAGGTTCTCATATTGGTGTAGATCTTTTTCGTCTTCTACGGCAGTTCATCGGCTTCTACGGCCGATGAACAAGAAAATAATTAATGGCGGGAGGATACAGAATTGGGCATGTATCAATTACTCAAGCCCACCCTCCATACGCCATGGCAGGCATCCCCTAGATTTATGTTAGGGATTCAGACCCAACACAATATTGGAAGATAGGGCCAAACTGCCTACCCTCCTCCAGCGCCATAATAGGAGAGAGTACAGCTTGCAAGCTGTGTGGCCAAATGAGACCCTTCCTCTCTCCTGGACGAATCGCCATATGAAATTGCTGATCATCCCGAGCAAAGGAAGCTATGATATCCTTTCATGATCCATCGTTGCAGAGGACATTTGCTCGAAGATATCTCTTTTTACGGCTCCTTACATGCTGGAAGAACATAATCTTCTTCTTTCTCAAGTCGACACGACGAATCACAGCAACCATCTCTCTTTTTTGGTGAAGGAAGTGTGGGAAAAACAGGTTAACTCATTCGCCTTTATATAGGCAGAAGAGAACACACCCAGTTCTAACAAATTCTTAAAAATTTGCCGAGAAATCAGCCTCGCAGAACGAGTCAAATTTGACCGTTTCATGCTTCATTCAAAGTATTTCAAATTACGAGTAATTTAAAAACTTTGAAGGGGGTCTTGTAGAAGCATAAAAAATACGCTGGGGAATCATACGCGTAAAACCCCCAACATACAGGAAACCCACATAAAACAGAGCTCCAGTACTGGATGGCATAAAAATATAACTTCAGAGCCATTGGCGTACAGCAGAGCTTCAACGCTGGTCAGCATAAAACAGAGCTCCAGAATAACCCGCGCAAAAAGGTTGCTACATCGCCACTTCGGGGTAAAACCTGTCTGATTTTAATGCAGCGGGAAGTTGTACGAGGAACTCTTCGTATTTCTCGAATGAACCTGTCAGACGAAGTAGTGAACCTGACTCCTGACAAAGAGTACTTCACGACGATCGAGAGGACGGCTGTAATGATGATTCTGTACAGAGCCCCAGACTGTCGTTTAGTGATATAATCCTGGATATAAGTCATTTTTACGCATTCAAGGAATACGCTGCCTATTCTACACAGGCAGATATGAGCTTTACGCTCAGGATAAGACGAAACCAACCGCCACGTCAAAAGCTGTTCTTCGTATAGAACTCGAGGCACGTCTCTGCAGTTAATGAGCGAGATGGGGGCAGATCTCTGTATTTAATGCACGAGATTTGGTTCTACTTTTAATGACTGGGAGAGCTATAATTAGGGCTAATACGCTCACATCACCATCCCTGCATATTACGCCAACCAGGCTATTTTAAGCTATAGGAGCATGCCGTACGCTATCTTCTCGAAATACGCCAACCTGGCTATTTTCAACTATAGGAGTACGCCGTATGCTATCTCCTCGAAATACGCCAACTCAGGCTATATTTGTGAAGGTACGTGATGAAGCTATTTAGCCCCGAATATGCTCAAGACCTCAGTCAGGAATGATAAATTGGCTATCTTTAAGCTGGTTACCTATCCATGCAGCATCAAGCTTTACGCAGAACTTGGCTTTTATGCCATCAAGACAGCTACTTGGCTTTTACGCCAACAAGACAGCTATTTGGCTTTTATGCCAACAAGGTAGCTACTTGGCTTTTACGCCATCAAGACAGCTACTTGGCTTTTACGCCAACAATACAACTATTTATCTTTTACGCCAACAAGATAATTATTTGGCTTTTATGCCAATGAGATAGTTATTTGGCTTTTATGCCAACCATCTCTACGCGATGGGCTGTTATCTACGTGGCTTGCATGCCGTGATCTTCGATGAGCGATTATACGTGTTACCTCATAATGGGACACGCGTCACACGCCGATTCAAGGGATCATTCATACGTGGGTAGCAGTTATTATAACCGCCACGTAAAAGGTGCATCGCTCTCCGCTGTTCGGTTTCTACGTCGAATGTGACCGAGCCCTATAAATAGAGACCTCCGGCCACAGAGGTCAGGGGTCAAATTCAATAGAGAAAGAGTCAAATTCATAGGTCAGAGAGAGGTCAAGGTCAAGATCAGAGAGAGAGCACTTCCAGAGAGCGTTGATTGACAACTTTGGCAACGAGAGTTCAATCATTCCTGCAATCTTTGAAGCTTCTTCTCCTTCTTCTACAATACTTCTTCGTCATCGTGTAGTCCAAGGGACAAAGTGATCGACCGCAGATCAGACTCCTATAGCAATATTTCTCCAGAATTAAATTATTGTACTTAACATCCTCGTATAGGATTAATTATACTTCTTTTTCTTGTTTGTAAACAAAGAAAGGGTTTCGTATAAACCTAGTTTTAATTTTTTTCGTTTATTATCAAATACAACCTACTACTTAACTAACACCATGCTAACACTTCCACTAAACCTGAACCTATTTTTGATGCATTTGATGCACACAAGTAACCCTTGATCCCTGGTAAGTCCACCAATATTAAGAGTATCAGGTTTCTATCCCTCTCTAACAATAGAGTGATATTCTCCACTGGTACCTATTGGTAACATTCACTGACTTACCTCAGTCTGCACCAATGCATACTGGACTAATGTGCCTCAAGTCTCCCCCTGCTCACTGTTGGGAAGCAGTGCTCACTGCTGCTGTTACCTCTACTTGCCATGATTACATGTGTGCCTCAATCTATGTGTCACGCCCCAATCTCGCAGGGGCCGTTCGTCCTCGCGTGGTCCCTACGGAACCGATCATCCTCGCACGAGCGTGATGCCGTGCAAGCCTAAAGTGTGCTTGCACAAGGCCAAAGCTTTGAACAAGGGCAAGTAAGCTTTTCAAGATAGGAGCATCGACACATATATTGCAGAAAAGTAAAGAACTCAATAACATAAGAAAATATGCTCTTTATTGATATTCAAAAGTGTTACAAAATACGCATGGCCAAGGTTACAAATTGCTTAAGCATTCTTTCTCTCGATTATAATGACACTGTTCCATGCATTATGTCCCTCTATACAAAAGCAGCTCAAATGCAAACTCGATACGGCTCAAGGCATCGACTCCAGATTTTTGGTTCCTTGGGATGAGGCACGACTATTGCTTCCTCGGACGATCCAGCACCTGAGAACAAGCAAACTGTTGGTGGATCAACACTTTGGAGAAAGTACTGGTGCGTATAAAATCAACTGAACAGAAGAAATACTCCCTTAAATCCACACTAAGTAAGCATGTGGCAAAATATTACATTACTAGTGATCTTGCTACTTTTACCTAAGTTTATTTCATGTAGCTCAGGATTTGAGTTAGTTTACTTCTTTCGAAAGCATAACTTTGAAACAGTTTTGCATATTCAAACAATAAGCATATATACAGGACAATGTCCTATCGTACAATGCGCAACATATATCGTGCACCATATTCTAACTCTTAGGAACAAAAGTTCTCTAGTGAACTGTTTATCTTGAATCAAAACAAGCATTTCAAGCGGACTATTCAATTCGATGCAATAGAGGAAGCAACATATTCAATGTAAAACAAATGTATCGCATTTAGCATAATTGATAAGGGATATAAGGAAATACAAGTGATCACTTATTCAGTAATCCTTACCCATAGCCGAACGGTTATCCCTACAGTAGACATACAAGTTAGCAATAATTTACATAAAAATTTATGTATATGGTTCTCCTTTCCTGTCCGTCTCTGCATCAAATAGTTAGGTATACAAAAAGGCTAGCCTAGCATGCGCCCTAACTATATGATGGTCCACAGGTAGCCCCATAATTACCAGCGGTTGCCCAAGGTTCAGCTCTTCACTAACACACATATATGTCGGCAGCTATGACTCAAGGTTCATCTCTTCACCAACACACACGAGTACTAGCAGCAGTGACATCATGGGTTCCGCACAACACTAATAGACACATCGCCCCACTAGACCCCCAGTGGACCATATCCTCAGGACGAAATAAAAATCTCTTCCGGACTGAGCGATTCCCAGTAGCCCAGGAACAGTTTGAGAGACAAGACCTTATACACAAGTTGTCCGAGACCAATACAATGACATGAAGCATCTATAATGCAAGCAAAACAAATGATCAAGCAAAACATATAGGGTCGAGCAAAACACATCTTGTCAAATAAATCACATCTCTCACATATCTAATAGCACACCCCACTAAACCCCCAGCGGGCCATATCCTCAGGGCACACTATTAGTCTCTGCTTATACGAATCAAAGACTTATAGCAGTTTGATATAGCAAAACAGACAAGCA
Organism: Iris macrosiphon; assembly: GCA_036927795.1. Classification (NCBI taxonomy): domain Eukaryota; kingdom Viridiplantae; phylum Streptophyta; class Magnoliopsida; order Asparagales; family Iridaceae; genus Iris; species Iris macrosiphon. The sequence continues at coordinate 82,129,437 of JAYESA010000017.1, read as the reverse complement.
AAACATATAATGGCAAGCACGATTTCGATTTCATAACTAGCATACAATATATTTCTCTTTCTTAGCATATTACAAATGGACTTATTCAAGCGATTCTTTTACTTATCTTTTTAGCATGGCAAGAGTTCGTTCGATAGCTGTGTTGGTGTAACTAAGCACAATATTTCTTATACTCTGGACTTAGCATGGAAAGGTTCTATCTTATTTCAGACAAGTATACAAGTTCTCTAGTTAAGCAAGTAGGTTCGTTTCAATGACAAGCTATACAAGTTCTGTTATTAAGCATGCAGAGTCTGGTTCAATCATTCTTCTTATAAAATTATCTTCTTAGAATACACATTCAAAAACTCAGATTCATTATTAAGGCATGCAAGAATCAGAGAATACAGTTCTGCCCACTCATATTGATCAATCGTCTTGTGGTTCGGTCGAAAACTCTCCGAGAAGACTTTCGCTCGAGCAAGCAAAGCGATATCACTTGTATATAGTGCCTACGCGGAGCGGGGTACTACACTATGTGCTTGTGGACACTTAAACCCGAGCCCCTCACATATTTACCATTGCATATCTAAATTCCAACTCGAGTTACACTCACTGATACACTTGTATCAGTGTACACCATCTTCTCACACATTCACCCCCAAACTCTAATACTGCTGCTGCTACTGATGCTCGAGCTACTGCTACTGCTGATCACTTGTTGCTATTTGTCTCTGTTTGTGATGTTATTGTTGCACATCAAAATATGCAGGTCTGAAATAGACCTATAATTCTCCCCTAACTGATACTACTTGCTTTAGCATTCCATCACCACTGCCTACCCCAAATACTCCACACACACACCCTTCACTCACACACACTAGATCTGGATACATACATACTGACACAGATGTATCAACGTTCACTCACTCATCTAACACCCAGGTATCTTAGATACCTCAATACTTGACCTGATACCACAAGATATACAATGGATGCATCCCACTCTTATGAACCATAAGTACTTGCAACCCAAGCCCTTTCCTCTTTCTGATATCTGTTACACATCTCAAATCATACCACACATCATATACCAACAACAACTCTACACTCAAGACAACCACTGTATCTTAATTACCCCACTGAATCTTAATTACCCTACTCGAGAGCACCGATGGTAAACCGACAAGCTTTACCAACACTGGGAGGATATCAGCCGAGGCCACCTTTGGCACCACAGGTAGCACTATTCCAGCAGGCCCAACAACAACAGAGGGCATCACCACAGGGACGTGGATAGGCTTTTGCGATGATAGTGGAGGAGGCACAGACTCGAGGAGTAGCGAATATGAGTAAGATTTAGTTTTATCATAGCTAGCTATTGTTACGCCCGAGTCCCAAAATATCGAGGGCTAGCCACGTGGCAATGGCCAACAACACAATTCCAATGGATAAACCCAATTTAAAGGACCCGTTAGAGTGCACTTAAGCTATAATACATAAAAATGGTCTACGAATAGGTGTCACAGTTTATATATCTAATCTCATCCATAATAAGTAACGAAATCACAAAGAGATAAGTCCAGTCACAATAATATAAAATGATCTGTCCAATCAAAGTAATATAAATAATATCACCGGAAATAACCCATTATTAAAATGGAAAGGAAAATAAATCCAAGTACAATATCCAAAAGTTACTACAAGATCAAATATCCAAGAACACTAAGCATAAATAATGAATGGTAAGAATACTGTGTGCTCAAGAGAAGTCCTCAGGAACAACCTCATCCTCTATAACCTGTACGTCTCCAATAGTAGCACCTGCCCCGTAAACCGCATAATAGCTCTCCTCGTCTATACCTGGGGACATAATTCGGATCCAGGTCCTCAGGAGATATAGCAAGGTACAATAAATACTCAAGCCAAATAAAATACAACAAGTAAATATAAATAGATCCTCAAGGCAAGCTATATAACCAGCTAAGTAAAATACAAATGAGAGCATCACTAGTACTCAGGCTGAGACCACCACTACAGGCTCTGTTTCGGGGAGCTCATAGCAGCAAGTAGTATCACGACTCCAGTATATGTGCTAAAGATCTGAGACAGAGTCTAAGGCACCTCCAGTAGTATATATATAAATAATCAGCCTGTAGCCTGTGCATCTCTCCCCACCCAATGTAACCTTATGTCTCATATTTACGATGTCTCATGTCCATAACACGCAAGATCATGACCTCTAGCTAGTGTAATGAGTCATAATAATATCCATGTAATATGCAAGTCTCATGTCATGAATCATGTAAGCCTATACAGAACCACCATGAATAACTCAAGAAAGATTCTGTCATATGAAATAGTGTCAAGTGTCCTATGGTATGACGTACTTGGTAAAGCAAGCATGTAAAAATATAGGATCGCGGAATCAACTCTCTAAGCGACCTTGCACAACTCCGCATACGGCGTCGACACCTGAATCTTGTTTGGACGCTAAGCAACGTCTCACGGTCCTAGGTTGAACATGATACATCACAAAAGTATATGTAATAAAAGAACACAAGCAAGTAATATAACAAGATCTCTGCAGGTTTGGTAAGGTACACTTGCCTGGATTCTGAACTCCGTCAACTACTCCTGGGAAAGTAAAATCTGCACATATACATTCGGATACTGAAACAAATATCACCAATATTCTCAGAATACTTGAAATAGCTAGGATTGACTACCCATAAGTCCAATTTGGACACAGGGGCAAAATTGACAGTTTTGGGTCAAAGCGGACTCCACATGTAGCCCACTTTGTACCGAAAGATGTGCCAAAGATAAAGTTCTCTATATTCATCAAACTTAGTCTTTACGAGTCTAGAACGATGATATAAACCCAATAAAATATCCAAAACTGGATTTCGATGAGCCGATCACGAAATCGCCCGTCATGTAGAACCATGGGGCCTACGAAACAATGTTTTGTCAACGTTCTCAGAATCGAATCACAGGACCAGCGTAATACTGCGAATCCAATGGTGCAAGTTTCATTGCAAAACGACAAGTACACACGAAGTTATGGCGAGTGTCAGAACAAGCCGATACGGTATTTTCGGCAGATATGCGTTAATTCCGGTATGCATGCACATCCAAATCAAGTTTTGCGAATACCCACACGTCCGTATTGATGATACGTGCCTTTTGGTGCAACTCGCATATGACGTAGTCGCCTCATTTGGCCGGACGTATCCTGTATCGCGAGATTTTTGGTGTTTTAAAAATAAGCTTTTGGTCATTTTGGAACAAGAATAATTTAACCATTAAAGCAAACTAATAAAAACTAAAAGAACAATAAAAACCTTGGTTATATTATGAACAAGTTCCTTTAATTATATTTTGAAAATAATTAACAAGATAGTAGAAAATTGGATATGAACATGGGGGACTTGGACTGAATTTTTGAACTATTTTCGAACAATTTTTTGGCCAACTTCCGGCCGATTTTTCTATCAAACTGGAGTGCCTAAATTTGTTCCATTTGAAGAAAATCCTAGAGGGTTAGGTTATGAATATATCAGTAAAGATGGGATAAGAATCGGACGAGCGAGGAGGGCGAAGGAGGGGCCGCAGCTGTTGTATGTGCGCACGGAGGAGGCGGACGGCGGCGTGCTCCGACGCTGATGTGGGCAGCGCGGCGGTACAACGGTGCGGCGGAGGTACGGCTGGCTGTACGGGCGACGCCGGCGGGTGGTGTAGGTGGGTGATGGTTAGGGTGGTGTAGGCGTGGGATTAGGTTAGGGTTTAGGTTTTGTTATATATATATATATATATATATATATATATATATATATATATATATATATATATAGGTATATATATATGATGGGGTGGTATAGGTTCTGTACGCGGGTTGCGGGGGGGAGTGCTTAGAGTTTTGAGTTTAGGTTTTGGGTTTGGATAGGGTTAAGGTTAATGGGTTTGGGTTTGGGTTTAATTTCTTTTTCTTTTCTTTTCTTTTCCTTTCTTTTGTTTTATTTCTTTTATTTACAGAAAATTTTCAAAAATAGTTAGGTCCTTGGAAAGATTCTAGAAAATTTGTTTTTTCTCCAATAAATAATCTACAACCAATTTATATTAATTAAAAAATATATTTACTAAATATTAATGGATATTAAATTAATTAAATAAATCTATAAATTATATATAATATTAAATTGGGAGCGTACATGGAGTTCGAATAATGCAACTCGAGTGTCATGTGCGTAATAGGACCAGTTAGGCTCATAGCATGAATTTAGTTGGGATCAATGGGTTGGTGTGGCGTGTTAAAATCGTATGCCACGAAAAAAGGGTTAATTAATAATCGTTTTCTCGTAATTGTGATACGAAAGTTGTGCGACCAAAACAAGGTATGGGAATGCGAATTTGTGAGGGACAGTCATGGCAGGAGCCTAATTTGACTCGTCTAAGTCGAGCATGCTAGGTTGGTTGGAAGAAAAAGGCTAGTGTTGCACTCAAGATCTTAAAACCATAGGGGTTGGTTTCCAAAGTTCGATTAAATTATCGAACAAATATTAAAATAAAAAAATAATTAATAGATATCAAACTAACCTTATGTAAAAAATCAGGGTGCTCACAACTATAGTGGCGAATATTCCTAGTAATACTTTAGCATGTGCCTGTTAGTTCCATTCCCTAGCCCATACCTAGTATTATGTTAGCATGAACTTCTTAGTCTAGATTAGTAATATGTCAGTGGTACCCAAGTTTTCATCAGCTGTAGTTGATCTTCGTTCTAACCAGGCTCATTTACTCTTGAGTTACTTATCTCTCATTGCCTAGAAAAAAGTTTTATTGCTTTCCTACGTGTTCTGTTTGAACAAAACCCTCATCCTATCTCTCGATTTTTTCTTGTTCATGGTCCCTTATCCTTTGTGTCGTACTTCAACAAACATGTCTTGCAATCGCGTCATCTCTTCTGGAGCAAATCTTTCCTGACCGGTTATGTTTTATTTTATTAATTGCGAGAACGCAATTCTTTTAAGGTGGGTAGATTGAAAACACACTAATTTTTTAAAATTTAATTTAAAAATTATTTAATTATTATGTGATTAAGAGAGAAATTTTCTTTATTTTTAGCTAATTATAATAAATATTCATTCATGAATTTATAATTATGGTATTTAATTAATTATTAATATAGTATAAAAAAATATTTTTGGGTTTAAAACTATAATAGAGTATGATATAATATTTTTAAAATTTATTAGGGTCCAAAACTATTTTAGATGGCCATATATGCATATGTATATATTTTTAGTTACTAACCCAAACCAATCCAAACCAAATCGAACCAACCCAAACCAAACCAACCCACTAAACTAACCTAGATCTGGATCCTAACCCACATACCCGTACCCAATAACCCAAAACCCATAAATGTCACCCCGCAGCCCGCGCGACCCCCCGCTTCCCCTCTCCGTCAATGGCCCTGACCCCCTCATCTTCCTCTTCCAGTAACTCCCTCCCTGTCACCCTATTTAAAGCCTAGCCTAGCCGACCACCACCACCATCATCTCCTCTACCACCCCGACTATCCCCGATCGCCAACGATCGCTGGACAGTCGCTGCCACACGCCGCAAGACGCCGTCGCACAGCCCACCCAAATCCCGAGCAACAACGATCACGAGGTACCCATCTTCTCGCCCATGTATCTCCGTGTATAGTAGTCTAATCAATGACTTATCAAATACTATACGAAGACCACATGATCCACTTAAACCCTGTGTAATTAGTTTAACCTATCGTGTCCTGTGTCGGTCGTAATTCACGACGCAAAACTGAAAAAAAACCTAGTTTGTAGTTCAAAAACTGTTCCAACCACCCATATTCATGTCTAATTTTCTTCCAACCTAGTTAATATTTTTAAATTCTACTTGAACAATAATTTAGACAACATAACCGAGATTTAATCTCTTCAATTAGTTTATTTTAATTCTTTGTATGTTGTGATTTATTTACTGTTGAATTTGACCGAAAATATAGTTTTCTAAACCTAAAATTTCCTGAAACGGGATACGTCATGCTAAATGAGGTGACTTTGTTATGTGCAAATTATACCAAAAGGCGTGTATCATCAACACGTACATGTAAAATTTTACAAAAGTTGATTTGGATGTGCGTGCACACCAAAATCAATACATATCCGTCGAAAAGCTCTGTACCAGCCTATTCTGACACTCATCATAATTTTGTGTATACTTGTCATTTTGAAACAAAACTTGCACCTTCGGATTTGCAGCGTTACGCTGGACCTGTGACCCAAGTTTCGTTCAATTCTGAGAACATTGACGAAACACCATTTTGTGGGCCCTACGGGTCCACTTGACGAACAATTTTGTGACCGGCTCATCAGAATCTAGTTCTGGATATTCCATTGGGTTTGTATCATCATTCTAGACTCATAGTCACTAAGTTTAATAAATTTGGAGAACTTTATCTCTGGCACATTTGTGAAGTGGGCCACTAGTGGACCCTGCTTTGACCAAAAATTGTCAATTCTGCCCATGTATCCAAATTAGACTTATGGGTAGTCAATCCTAGTTATTTCAAGTTTTCTGAGAGCAATGATAATGTTTGTTTCAGCATCCAGAGTCGTACCTGGAGATTCCACTTATATCGGAGCAACTGACGAAGCTTAGAACACAAGCAAGTGTACCTTGCCAACTTGTAGAAGATCCTGTGCTATTATTTGCTTGTATTCTTTCCATATACTTCTGTGATGTACTTGTTCAACTTAGGACCGTGAGACATTGCTTAACATCCAAACAAGATTCGGATGTCGATGCCGTATGAGAGTCGTATAACGTTACTTAGAGAGTTGATACTACGATCCTATATATTTTTTACGTACTTGCTTTACCAACTATGTCATACCTTTACCAAGTATATCATACCATAGGACACTTGACACTATTTATGTGATAGAATCTTTCCTGAGTTATTCATGGTAATTCTGTATAGGCTTACATGATTCGTGACATGAGAATTGCATATACATAGATATCATTATGACTTACTGTACTAGCTAGAGGTTATGATCTTGCGTGTTATGGATATGAGATATTGTGGACATGAGACATAATATTACATTGGGTGGAGAGAGACACACAGGCTACAGGCTGATTATATACATATATATTTTATTATTGAGGTGCTTTAGTCTCTGTTCCAGATATTGGCCCATTACATGATATTCTTGCTGCTACGGGCTCCCCGTCTCAGCTTGAGTACTAGTGATGCTCTTATTTATATTTCACATAGCTGGTTACATAGCTTGCCCTGAGGATCTATTTTATATTTACTGTATTTTATTTGGCTTAAGTGTTTACTATACCTTGTTATGTCCCCTGAGGACCTGGATCTGGATTATGTCCCCAGGTACAGTAGAGGAGGATTATCCCGAGATATACGGGACATGAGCTGACACTGGAGCAGTACTAGCACCAGAGGACGAGGTTGTGCCGAAGGATTTCTCCTGAGTATTTCAGTTTCATACTCAGTTATTTATTCTCATTATTATTTCATATCTGGACTCATGGACATATGTATTGGTGATATTCTCTTTCTTTTATTGTGTTGGGTTGTTCCCCGAGACACTATTTATTTGGATTTGTTGATGGATTATTTTCTTTATCTATTATCTTGACTGATTTATCATATTGACTTGAGTTTACTTTCTATGGATGAGATTAGAATTATACTGTGATATATGTTGTAGACTGCATTTATATTTATTACAGCTTAAGTACACTATAACGGGTCCATTAAATTGGGTTTGCCCATTGGAGTTGTGCTGCTAGCCATTGTTACGTAGCTGGTCCCTCGGTATTTTGGGACTGTGGCGTAATAGATTATTGTGTTACGATAGGCTATGAAGTAAAACTACGAGACAGAACTATATATATAAGTATCTATTTCATAACCTGGTTTTATTTCTATATTCATGCTTCCTTTGTGGTACTTGCTATTTGGGGTCTAACCCCACTAGTTTTGCATGGCTAGGTTTAGAGCTAGCACCCGAAAATCAAGCGTACTTCCCCCTGAATAATGGCACGCACCGGAAGGATGGCCACTGAGAGAAACGAGCGGATTTCTTCTTCCCTGCTCGTTATTTCATATTTTACTCATTTTAGGCATTTAGCCACCGGCACTTATAGCCATGAATCTGGATATTTAGCTCCCTACATGATTGTAATTAAACAGACTGCAGCTGATTATGGTCATGTACTCTTGTTACTCTGTCAGCCTTTTATTTTTGTATAGCTAGTTTCTTGAATGTTCTGGCAGGGCATTTAGGACGCCTTACTTTCTTGTCATATATATTCTATGTTTACTATTTTTATTTAACTGATTGAGACAATAGATATTCTATGTGACCCTAAGTGACTTGCTTGTAGTATGCACCCCCTTGTCTAGTTACAACCGTGACCGCCGTACGATATTCTATACCTTGTACGGGAGAGCTGGCCATGTCCGTCTCCATATTCTGTTTCTGGGGCATGATACTGCTGCTATTGCTCTATTAATGCACAGTACAGAGCTCAACTGTTACCACTGAAGGTCTGCATAAACTGTAACTCGAGCATCCATTGTTTACCCCTCCATCACTCTCACTCAATTGTTGCTAACACATGACACCACTCTGATACCCTCAACTTTGATATACCTTCCCTGCACACTTCAATGACACTCTCACACAAACTCTAACTAATATAACAGTATCAATACCAACCACATAAGTAACACTAACAACGTAGACACTTATACGCACTGGCATTTGTTGCCAATAGTCACTACTGCTGTTGCTCATACTCGAGCATACCTACCTATCCCCCATGGTCATACCCTGACACTGCACTCAACACACACATGCACACTAAAATATATATGCACTAATAAATACAATATGTATATACATATGCATTCTATATCGTGTAAAATCAGTGCTCTAAATAGGTTGCACCCTCTATTGGTCATTTCAACAAACACTTTGAGTGCACAAACAAGATACTCATGATACACAACCAATCTTCATGCCAAAACCCCCAATATGCAACTAATGACATATATACCTATTAAATATAATTATATATATAATATGATTAGTTGTTATAAAAAAATAGGAGAAAAATACCCATATCATAAAATCCCTAAACTATGAATAAAACTTCATGAAGAAAATACTATGAAAATCAATATAGACTTATTCTCTCCCCTTGTGGGTATTCCTAAACCATGGGTGGGCTCCTAATGGCCAACAAAATAATGAAAACAAAATTTAAAAGAGAGATTTCAGAATTTTACCACTTGAGAGATGTATTTCCAATGCAAAACCAATTATTTCCTATGCAAGCTTCTTCTTCTCCAATGCTCCTTGAAACCTAAGCCTCTAGGCTTATTAGATGATGGAAATAAGAGGGGTTTGAGATTAATTTTTTGAAATTTGGAAGAGAAATGAAAGGGTTTGGGGGAAGAACTCACATAGGGCTTCATGAGCAATAAGTGAAGCTTTGAGGGAGGCTTCACCCCTCCTTATAGGGCCGGCCAAATAAAAATCTAGGGTTGTCTAAGGCACAATGTCCAATATGCCCTCTAAGATTCTCATGAAGAGTTTTCCAATTAGTGGAGTTTTTATCCTAATGAAAACTTAATCAAATTTCTAATTTTAATAAAGAGGATTGACTAGTTGAGTCCAAAGGACTAGTCTAATGTTGAGTCCAATGGTCACATCAAGTCTAGCCTACTAACCTATATTATTATTAATAATAATATATATACAATAAACAATATAAACTATAATAAATATATATAAATATTACAAATGACAAAAATACTCCTATTCTAGAAATGTGATAGTGATAAGTCTACCCTCCTAAAAAAAATTTTGTCCTCAAAATTGAACTAAACTAGCACAAGAATATAATAATAATAATAATAAGAACAATACCTAAAGGCTCGAAGAGATACGGGTAATGTTCGCACATTTTATCCTCCCTCTCCCAGGATGACTCACATAGAGAGTGATGTCTCCACGTGATATGAACCAAATGAATAGTCTGGTTCCGTAATACCTTCTCCCTGCGATCCAAAATCTTTATTGGCTGCTCTAGATAGCTGAGAGTCGGACCAATCTCGATCTCCGAGTGATCTAGTACGTGACTAGGGTCTGCCACGTACTGTCTCAGTTGCGACACGTGGAACACGCCATGTACTCCCTCTAGTGCAGGCGACAAGTCTAGTCTATAAGCCACCGCACCGACCCTCGTAAGAATATCGAAAGGTCCGATGTACCGTGGACTAAGCTTCCTCCACCAAAGCGAATTGTGCCCCATGTCAGAGAAATATACAAGAATACCAAATTGCCAACCTAGAACATAATACAACCTTAACATGTAATCTAAAATAAGGCAATCATAAGCAATTACAACAAAACCTATACCTCAAACTCTAAGGGTCTACGGTGGCTGTCGGCCCAATACCGTTGTCTGTCCTGTGCCACTTGAAGTCTATCCCTAATGAGCTTCACCTTCTCAGCTGCATCCAGGACCATCTCTGGTCCCAACAAGGCTCTCTCTCCGACATCATCCTAAGATAACAATGTGCGATACCTCTGTTCATATAGAGCCTCGAATGATGATATCTCAATATTGGCCTAGTAACTATTATTGTAAGCAAACTCTACCAAGTGTAGACGATCCTCCCAAGAAAATTCGAGATCCAGAACACAAGTACGAAGTATATCCTCGAGAGTCTGAATAGTCCTCTCTGACTACCCGTCTGTTTGGGGGTGATATGCACTACTGAACTTGAGCTAGTGCCCAAGGTAGCCTGCAAACTCCTTCTCCTCCAAAAGTGGAAAGTGAAACGACTATCCTGATATGAGACGATGCTTACAGGAACCCCATGTAATTTAATAATATACTGTACATACATCTCCGCTAGCTTCTCCGTTGATGTACCCACTTTGAATGATAAGAAGTGGGCTGATTTGGTCAACCTGTCTACGATGAACCAAATTGCATTTTTTTCTCCTGGAGAACGCGGAAGCCCAAAAAAAAAAATCTATATTCACATGCTCCCACTTTGTAAACTCCCTCACCCAAAAATAGGTATCTTGTGTGTATTTTGTATTTCTTGTATTTGTTTTAGATTTTTTTTTAAATCAATTAAAATCCAATGATTTTATTATGACACTTCATCGTGGTTTAGACATTAATGATATAGGATAGCCCCAAAATCTATATCGCCCTTCATAGGAAGTAGCCTACACAAGTGACACTACCTGTAGGATCCTTTCGTGACACAAAAAATTTGATCCTTTAGCATTAGTATGACATTAGTGTAACAACCATAGATTCTTGTGTTAAATATTTAGATTATATATATATATATATATATATATATATATATATATATATATATATATATATATATATATATATATATATATATATATATATATATATATATATAAAAAATTTAATTGTGGTTATTTTTTAATTCTAATTTTTTTACAATTAGCATCCCATAATTTTCCGTGCCGAGTAAGGCATTTTATCTTTTTGTAGATTTGCATATTAGTTGCCATTACCTCATTCTTTTAGAATCCTAATCCTACCCATGACCGAAACCCTCTAACTTTATTTTGTATTTTTAGTATTGTATTTTCTCTTCATTTAAATGATGAATTTTTAGAGTATTCTCTTAGAAAATGAATTTTTTGATTATTTAATTATAAAAAGATACTTATTTAAAACTATTTCTCCAAATTTATTTTTACTACAATTTATCTCGTGATTAAAATATTATAAATCTCCTATAAGTTATTTTGGGGGCAAATATATATTTTAGAAATTGTTTTTTATATATATAAATATATATTATTTTGTTAAAGTAGAATAAATATTCTAAGAATTTATTATATGGGAAATTTTTTTTGTATTTTTATATTCACATTTATATGTATAAATATATATGCAAATATATTTCGAAAATTTATTTTCCTATAATCTCATATGTATATATATAAATAAATATGTAGTTATTAATAGGAAAAGATAATAATAATAATAATAATAATAATAATAATAATAATAATAATAATAATAATAATAATAATAATAATAAAGAAATAAAAAGGAAAAAAAAAGAAAAAGAAAAGAAAAGAAAAAAAGGTAATATAAAAACCTAAACTAACTAATCATTAACCAACTAACTCCTATTCCTAAACCTACACCCACCCGCAGCAGAACCCCTCTGAACCCCGACTCCCCCTTCCCGATCTCTCTCTCTCTCTCTCTCTCTCTATATATATATATATATATATATATATATATATATATATAAACCGAAATCTAAGCCCTAACCCTACTCTCTCCTCCTTCCCCTGGGCGCCGCCATGGCCGGCCGGCGACCACCGTTGCAGCGGCCGACGACCGTCGCAGCAGCAGCCGCGGGCCGCCCGTGCGCATGCATGTGCAGCAGCCACAACCCCGACGTCCCATCTTCGCGGTAACGTATCTCTCTCATCTCTCATCCTTTTCTCGAGCGATTTGTCCGTATACGTTCACAACCTAACCCTCTAGGATTCTCTCCAAGCGGAACGAGTTTTAGTGCCCTAGTTTGGTCGAAAAATCGACCAAAAAATGGCCAAAAAACTGATCAAAAATAGTCCAGAATTTTGAACCAAACCCCCATGTTCATGCCAAATTTGCCACCAACCCATTTAATATTTTTGAAATCTAATTAAAAGATTTTTTTTCAATATAATCGAGAATTTAACTATTCTTTTAGTTTTTATTAATTTATTTTATTTGTTAAATTATTCGACCTCCAAAATGACCAAAAACTTGATATTTTAAAACTAAAATTTTGTGATACGGAGTACGGTCCACCAAACGGGTCTGCCTCATCACGTAACAATTGTACCGAAAGACGCGTATGGTATATCCTGACGTGTGGGCTTTCGTGAAAGTTGATTCAGACGTGTGTGCGCATCCGAATCAACCCGTATACATAAAAAGTCCCCATATCGCGACTTTTGTAAACCACCACCCTACTTTGTGTACGCTCGTCGGAATATGACAAAACTTATGACATTAGATTTTTGGTATCACGCTGGTCCTGTGACCCAAGTTTCACGCAATTCTGAGACAGTTGACCGAGTCGTCTATTCACGGGCCCTACGGTTTGACTTGAAGGGCGAATTTATGATCGGCTCACCAGAATTCATAATTGGACATACCGTTAGTTCGTATCATCATTTAGAATTTGTTTGACCTATAATTTATCCTATTTAGAGATCTTTACCTTTGGCACATATTTCGGTACAAAGTGGACCACATGTGGACTCCGCTTTGACCCAAAATTACCGTTTTGCCCCTGTGTCCTAATTGGACGAAAGGATAGACTTTTCTGACTATCTCGCTTATTCTGGGAATGTTGGTGATATTTATTTCAGTATCCGGAGATGTTCATTCGGATGCCATAGTTTTTGATCCCTTGTGCTCGACGTCTGGACGCTTACACTACGCAGCTTTCTTGCCAGGCAAGTATACCTTGCCAAATTGCTTATAGTACTTTACATGCTTATCATATTTTTATATATTTATTATATATGTATTTTCTTTCATTTATAATTATATATTATATATGTTGACACACACTTGACACATAGTATCATGGGAGGGGAGGACAGTCAGTAGGCGTATGGGCTACCCACTCCGGTAAACCGTAGTACTAGAAAGTACTACTGTAGTTGTATCGCGATGGTCGCTACCCTCGAGGTATGTCGGCTTCTGGTGTCACGATGGTCGCTACCCTCGAGGTATGTCGATTGATGGTACATGGTCGTGTGTGTGAGTTATGAGATAGCATATGTTTTAGAGTAGCCTACACCTGCCCATACGTTGAAAAGTTGTCCTCATTACGCATATTCATATAGATTGTCTAGTACAGCGTACTTGTATATTTTTTGTCTATTATGCATATTTTACTGTATTCAATTGGCATGCTTCGGTGTATCTATTTATGTTCCTCTGAGGACCTGGTCCATTTCCAGGTGTAGACGATCATGACTTTTTGCAGGAGCACAGATCAGGACTTGCTACTTATCTCTCTTTCGAGGAGGTCTTCTCTTCGAGCCTCATTGATCATTAGATGTACTTATTTTGTTTATCTTATATTCTAGTTTAGTAGTTGATTTGTCTCCACCCAACTACTTGTTCCTATCAAGCATCTTATACTTGATTCAGTTATATAGTTGATTGGTTATTCATTTATATTTGATTCTGTGGATGAGATCTAGTTATGCCCTGTGACTTATGACATAAATCTATACCACTTGTGAATTGTTATTCATAATACATCGTACGTACGTGTGATGTTTCCATATATTATAGTTTCTATATATTGGAGTTGCCATATACATACGGCTGGCATGCTTACGTATTCCTAGTCCTACGTATTTTGGGACTGGGGTATGACATATTTTAGTGGTGGCCCATGCAGGTCGAGAGCATATTATTCCGGTTACGTTACTGTACCGAGCAAGCCTGCGCATAGGAATAGAGTATATGATCTCATCTACTTATTTAATCACCTTCCTTGATTTCGTTTCACATTCTTATTTGATTGCTTGCATTGCATCTTGCTTGATCCTTTCATAACGTTAATCTTATCTTTTCTTTCGTGCTTGATAGGGGTTAGGAAGGTGACTTGTACTAGGTATATACACACTATTGTTCAATAACACTGTTAGTTAAATTCTTGTAAGTTGGGTAGTATGCCTCATAACCTAATTTTATATAGTACTTTTGACCCGTTAATGAAGTATAATTGAATGACACCAACTATAGGCTTGCATAAGAAGATAGTGTTTATCCAGACTGTAGAACTTAGAGGCCCATACCCCCATTTGGTCGACTAAAGACTTAGACAAGAAGTTAGTATGGCAACTGTAGAGGCACAACACCAGATGAGTCTTATCTTCTTTGTGAACTTGAATTATTTTGTACCTTTCTTCATTATAATCCAGCATACTTATATTTTCTGGACTACCTCCGCTTATGCTGTTATTTTATAGCCTAGTTTTGCAAGCTTATTCTTTTATCGAGCTTGTTCATGACATATGTGTTATTGGGGACACCTACTAATACATTGTCTAAATCAGAATCAGTGTATTATGGTCTGATCAACCTTAATGCACTTGGTTCGCTCTTCGCATGACTACTTTACGTGGATTGAGATATAGTTGACTCAGTATGTTAGAGGAATATACTTGTCCTCTAGACATGTTCGAGCATATCGTATCGGTTACATAACTGTACTGATATGAGCATGCAAATAGAAATTTACAAAAATAAGATTTTAATCCACAACTGCCCTGATAACTCTCTTTTTTAATTCTTTAATCGCCTTGAACCCCGTACTTGTATTCTATCACTTCCTCCTTGAATTCTTTATTATTGTTTTTCGTCTTCCCCTATTTCGGAAAGACTAACGCTCGTTCTTAGTATAAGTTTGATACACGGAGAGTACTAGATATACCCCATAGGCCAATCACATTACTTTGTGACTATCTTTTATAATTAAGGGCATATGACATGTGATATATTTGGTGTTAAATTTTTTGAGGATTGAATAACACGATTAAATAATTTGAGAAAGTTTTTCTTAAATATATAGCCTTATGTGATAGATGGGTAAATTCATTGGGTAGGAGTTCATTGTCAACTTGAGGTTAATTTTTTTTAGATTGTGGTTAAGTAAGATTAGAATGAGAGATTTAAGTCATTTTAATTTTGAATTTTTTTTAGAAGAACGATTAAGATGATGAGGATTTAATGAATTTTAAAATCTTGATATTGTGGACCAAATATTTATAATTTAATCTCATGATTTAAAATTTTGAATATTAGAGATTGAATTAACGATTTAAATCTTGAAAAAAAAGAAAAACATATAGAACTCTAAACATGAACATTGATGGATTGAATTCAAAATTTTACAATTTGATGATTTAAATTAAAAGATAAATTTTGATTGTTGGATCACCTATTTGAAATATTGATAATAGAAATTTAATTTAAAATTTGAAGAGTACAAAATTCTTAAGTTGAAATATGCGAATAAGATTTGATTAGAATTGTTTACAACCTATAGAAGATTATAATAGTTGAAAATTGTGATGTAAATTTTGATATGAGATATCATATATATTTGAATTAAATTTGGATGTTGATTATTTAAAAATCTAGAAGAGATTATGATATGTTAAATTTTGATTAAACAATAGTTATTTTAAAATTGAAGTAATTACGATGGATTTGAATAGATTCTGTTATTTAAATTTTAGGAAGATATTGCGATAGACTTTCCTTATATACGAACGTGAAGGATTTAACAAATCCTGTCTTATTTTTAATTTTAAAGACAAAATTCTTGTAAGTTTGGTAGATTGTAAATTTTCTCACCCAAAAATAGGTATCTTGTGTGTATTTTATATTTTTTATATTTTTTAGATTTTTTTTTAAATTAATTAAAATCCAATGATTTTATTAGGACACTTCACCGTGGTTTGGACATTAATGATATAGGATAGCCCCAAAATCTATATCGCCCTTCATAGGAAGTAGCCTACACAAGAGACACTACCTGTAAGATCCTTTCGTGACACAAAAAATTGATCCTTTGGCATGAGTATGACATTAGTATAACAACCATAGATTCTTGTGTTAAATATTTAGATAATATATATATATATATATATATAATTTAATTGTGGTTATTTTCTAATTTTAATTTTTCTACAATTAGCATCCCATAATTTTTCGTGCCAAGTTAGGCATTTTTTCTTTTTGTAGATTTGCATATTAGTTGCCATTACCTCATTCTTTTAGAATCATAATCCTACCCATGACCGAAACCCCCTAGCTTTATTTTATATTTTTAGTATTATATTTTCTCTTCATTTAAATGATGAATTTTTAGAGTATTCTCTTAGAAAATGAATTTCTTGATTATTTAATTATAAAAAGATACTTATTTAAAACTATTTTATCAAAGTTATTTTTACTACAATTTATCTCGTGATTAAAATATTATAAATCTCCTATAAGTTATTTTGGGTGCAAATATATATTTTAGAATTTTTTTTTTATATATATAAATATATATTATTTTGTTAAAGTAGAATAAATATTCTAAGAATTTATTATATGAAAATATATTTTTGTATTTTTATATTCCCATTTATATCTATAAATATATATGCAAATATATTTCGAAAAGTTATTTTCCTATAATCTCATCTATATATATATATATAAATAAATATATAGTTATTAATAAGAAATAATAATAATAATAATAATAATTATTATTATTATTATTATAATAATAATAATAATAGTAAAGAAATAAAAAGGAAAAGAAAAACAAAAGAAAAGAAAAAAAAGAAAATATAAAAACCTAAACTAACTAATCCTTAACCAACTAGCTCCTATTCCTAAACCTACACCCACCCGCAGCAGAACCCCCCTGAACCTAGACTCTCCCTCCCTGATCTCTCTCTCTCTCTCTCTCTCTCTCTCTCTCTCTCTCTTTCTATATATATATATATATATATATATATATATATATATATATATATATATATATATATATATATATATATATATATATATATATATATATAAACCGAAACCCAAGCCCTAACCCTAAACTCTCCTCCTTCCCCTGGGCGCCGCCATGGCCGGCCGGCGACCACCTTCGCAGCAGCCGCGGGCCGCCCGCGCGCACGCTTGTGCAGCAGCCGCAGCCCCGACGCCCCATATTCACGGTAAAGTATCTCTCTCATCTCTCATCCTTTTCTCGAGCGGTTTGTCCGTGTACGTTCACAACCTAACCCTCTAGGATTCTCTTCAAGCGGGACGAGTTTTAGAGCCCTGGTTTGGTCAAAAAATTGACCGAAAAGGCCAAAAAACTGACCAAAAATAGTCCAGAATTTCGAACCAAACCCCCACGTTCATGCCAAATATGCCATCAACCCGTTAATATTTTCAAAATCTAATTGAAAGCTTTTCTTCTTAATATAACTGAGAATTTAACTGTTCTTTTAGTTTTTATTAATTTATTTTATTTGTTAAATTATTTGACCTCCAAAATGACCAAAACTTTGATATTTTGAAACTAAAATTTGTGATACAGAGTGTGCTCCACCAAACGGGACCACCTCATCACGTACCAATTATACCGAAAGGCGCGTATGGTATATCCTGATGTGTGAGCTTTTGCAGAAGTTGATTCGGACGTGTGTGCGCGTCGGAATCAACCCGTATCCATAAAAAGTAACCGTATCGCGACTTTTACAAACTACCACCCTACTTTGTGTTCGCTCGTCGGAATACGACAAAACTTGCACCATTAGATTCGTGGTATCACGCTGGTCCCGTGACCTAAGTTTCACGCGATTCTAAGATAGTTGACCGAGCCACCTATTTGCGGGCCCCACGGTTTGACTTGAAGGGCAAATTTGTGATCGGCTCACCATAATCTAAAATTGGATATACCATTGAGTTCGTATCGTTGTTTAGAATTTGTTTGACCTATAATTTTTCCTATTTAGAGACCTTTACCTCTGGTACGTATTTTGGTGTAAAGTGGGCCACATGTGGACCCCGCTTTGACCCAAAATTATTATTTTGCCCCTGTGTCCAAATTGGACGAAAGGGTAAACTTTTATCACTATATCGCTTATTCTGGAAATATTGGTGATATTTATTTTAGCATCCGGAGACGTTCATTCGGATGCCATAGTTTATGATCCCTTGTGCTTGACGTCTGGACGCTTACACTACGCACCCGGTTTACAGTATTTTCAGTATTTCTTTTGTTGTACATTTCTCGTACCTATACATGCATCTGGTATATTTCCATCTAGAACTGCTACATAGTTTTTATCATAAATAAAGAACTGCTATTTAGAGATGTACTTTGCTCCTTCCTGACTGAAAAATATTTTTTCAGACTGTGACCTTAGTGGACTTGGTTCCGACACTTGAGGATTGGATGTTACTGATTGCAGGTATGATTATTTTGTTATTAGGCTTGTGTTGTATTCTTTATTCTTCAAATTCCTATCGTGCTGTAGTTGTGATTGAGTATGTTGTTAATATTTTTATAGTATTATCCGAGTCTCCTTATGGAGTTGGATACTAGCGTGAGATTGTTTAGATAGTACCCGACCTAGACAGCGTTCTACCGCCGATGCTGCGGCGTAGGCTGGACGTACCCACGCACTCGTGCCCCTAAACCGGGTGCGGGTCGTGACACATTTTTAGTGGTGGCCCATGTAGGTCTGACTTTGCGAGTTGTGCGATGTCGTGGTAGTGCGACGTCATAGTTGTACTACTGCGTACCTGCTATTGAATATAGGACATAGGATACTAGGATGAGAGAGGATACTCAATCACAAATTCTTGAGAGATTCCTGGGACGACCCCTTGAGAATCTTATTATAACTTCTAATTTTAAATCCTTCGTTTTGTTTCCGTCCGTCCTTACTCATTGATATTGAATTTGATTATTGTTGATCAATTATTAAAATTTGAATCTTGGTATCATTGTCGAGTTTGATTCTTGTGACCAGTTGTTAAATTTAAATTCTTGGTATCGTTGTTGAATTGATTTCATATCGAGATGAATTTTACGGGCTAAAATTTACGGTATCATCTGATGACATATGTTGATAAGGACAGTGAGAAAGGTAAAACGTCTACTTTGGTTATGGACCCTAGAGTTTATCGCAGCCATATTAGCTATGGTGACGAGAACGAAGGAACCTGACTTGGATGTACATACTATAGTTATGAAGCTTAGAGTCTTTCGCAGCAATACCGGTTGGCGTAGCGAAGATTCTAGATGACATGATTATAGAGTTGCATACCTTAGTTACGGAACCTGCCGTTTATCGCATCTATGCTTAACTGGCGTGGCAAGGACTCTGAGTGTCATAATTTTAGACAGACGTGTATGATTATCAGGTCGTATCTTAAATTAGTTCTTAAAATATTATTTCAAGACTTATCTATTTATGTTATTCCAGGACTTTGTTCCATCGCTTCTTTTCTTTACTAGCAGTAAAGATACCTTCCGTCCTCGATCCAGTTCCTTTTTGAGCTTATTTTCCTTGAAGATTCCTTGTTAGTATGATAAATTGTGACTTGTAATTTTGTTTGTGTCTTGTATTAGTGTTGATTGAGTGTGACTTGTGAGTTGTAAGTGTTTCCTAGTTGGACATGTGAGCAGTAGGCCTTGATCTAGAATTAACCCATAGCATAGTACCTTGTAACAACGGTTCTAGGATAAGGTCATTAGAGACTGTGAGTAGAAGGAGAGTATAGAGTATCAGTGATAGTTCAAGAGTTAGTATCAGAGCCAACATATCCGTCCTGGATAATCATGATTATGCAATTGGATGATCTACGTGAACAATTGGGTATCAAGAAAATTGTGTTAAGAATTAATGGAGCATGATGTTCAATTTGATGATTGATATCGGAAGTGTTAAGGGTAAGGAAATATATACGCATAAAGTTAATGAGGTATCATGAGTAGAGAAATATCGGAATAGGTAATGAAGATGGTGAAGCGTATCACGGATTAGTTTAATAGGCTTTAAAGGATTAAAGGAAATACATATACAACCATCGAGATGAGGAACCATATACTTGCCCATGAGAATAAGAAATATGAGTGTTATAAAAGGTACAGCTAATCATGAGTTCTAATAAGCTAGATGAGATGATTCATTAATGAAGCTAGTAATATAATACCAAGGGTGCTAATGATTCTATATCAGGGATTAGTCGAGAATAACGTTAACAACAGTAAGCACCCTGTGTGATGATAATTAGATGATATACCAGTTGACATAAATTAAAATCATGAAAGAAAATACAGGTGATGATAACCTTGATCATTGGAGGTAATAGTACAAGTGATTCAGGCAGTGAAATTTTAGTACACAGTTATAGACACTAGATGTTTTGAGTGCACCTTGAGTATCAGAGACCGTGAGCACTGATATGTATATTGTGGATTTATAAATTAAAGAGTGGAAATAAATTTTATCTTTGAGAATTATTGAAGAGTTGAGATTGTGTCATTAAAATTTTGAGGATTTCAAATAGTGATTCAATAAACATGGTCAAGGCTACAAAGATTTTAGAAGTAATTAAAATTTTTATTCCGATGTTGAGTTTTTGATTTTGAGGAAGTATATGCAATTTATTTTTAAATTGATCAAGAAGTTAAACCTTGACGATTATTTTGAGGATTAATTTTATGGTAGATGAGAGATATGAATATTAATATATGAGTAGATGATATACATGTGTAAGGATCTGTGGCTTGAGTATGCTTGAGATGGCACCACAAACAGACTTGGGTGTCCATCTAGAGTTGTATTAGAGAGAGCAGTGCTTAGTGTGTTGTGTTGCACTTGACGTGCACTTGAGTGATAAGAACAACTAGTATAGACAATTACAGTAGGTAAGAGAGCTAGCAGTGGTTGTGCTTGTAGTAGAAACAGTGGTACCTATAGGGATAGGAGTATCAAACCTTGAATGCATCATTGACCTATGATTGTGCTAGAGGTCCTTGGTATCAGATTTTAGTATAAATAAACAGGTGTGTGTAATACGGATATATTCATGGATTTTGTGGATTAATGATTAGTTGATATGGGTACCAGTGTACAGGAATAGGAGTTAGATAGTGAATGTGCTAGAGTTAAGAGTATGTTAGAGATAGGAGATACCGCAAGAAATATGTTAGCAGGTTCTTTCTTTTTCTCATGTTGTTTTGTCTTCTGATTGATTGATTCCCTAGTACCGTGGTTTGTATTCGTAATTTTCTTGTTAGAATGTAGCTAGTAGTACCCCCTGGCAGAGGCTGCAATACCATGACAAAAGACACATGACCTATATATTTTCTTAGATTGCATGGCTGTAGGTAGAATTTTCTTAAACCATGATCATTAGGGTTTTGACCATAGCTAAGATCTATGACAAGGTTATGACTGACAAAAGGAAGGACAAGATGATTAGAATTTGTGGATAAGCATTAATTTAAATAAAGAATTAAGGGGTTGTTATAACAGAGGTGATGGATCATTGATTTTACGAAAATCGAGGTATGATTGAAATTCGAGGATAAAACATTAACTAAAAGGGGAGAGTTAAGGAATTAACATGGCAAAATTGAGGAATTATTAATTTTAGTAAGGTTATGATATAATAGAATTGGTGATTAAAAATTGAGAAAATTTAGGAGATTGTCATTATATTTATTTGACCGCAAGCTATGAATTTTTGGACGTTGCATTAGAAGGATCTCTAAGTGTCGCACTGGTGAGTATTGTGAGGAAATGGAAACTGATTTTTATCTTCGAGGGTATTTCAAGAATACAGTAATTTTAAAAATTTTGAGATTGTGAATTGACAAGATGGATTATTTCAGGGTTATGTGGGTTGTTGAATTTAACTATTGATGGAAAATAAAATAATGTATAAACACTACTATGAGGACTTTAAATTTTGAGGACAAAATTCTTTTAAGGAGGGTAGACTTGTCACTACCACATTCTGAAAATAGGGGTATTTTTGACTTTTTATAATTTTTAGTATTGTGGTATTTATATTAATTGAATTCTCAATATTGCATTTAAATTAAATAATTGCATGAGGTGTGTATAAAAAAAAATATTATATTATATACTGCGTTCTTAATGTCTGAGCTGGTAGACTTGACCTAGAGGCCACTAGACGAACACCTGATCGAATAATGGGGATTATGTATTTAATTATTCTGCTGGGTTTTATAAATTAATTATATGATGTTAACTTGTGTTTGGTTTAGGTCAAACCCTAGAAACTTCCATTAGGACTAACCCTAGAGTGAAACCCTAATTTTCCATGGTAGTTATAGACTTGAAGCCCTAGAGGTGACTAAACCCTAGTTAATTAGTTCTCCATGACTTAAACATGAAGGATTAGCTTAACCCTTCATTAGAAAACCCTAAACCTAGTTTTCACTATAAAGGGAGCCACCCACAACCCTTTTCTCCTTCATAAAGAAAGAAACCCTAGCCTCCATCAAGGAAACTTTTCCCTCACCTCCAGATTTCGAAATCAAACCCTAGGATTCCATTTTCCACCTTCAAAACAAGAAGAAGCAAGGAGCTTGGGTCAAGGAACCTTGGGAAAGAAGAGCTTTCATAGGGAAACCATCTCCCTATAGGTAAAACCCTATTTTTATTCTTTTATTTCTGTTTTTCTGATGTTATTACCCATTAGGAAAACCCCCTTGCTGTTTAGATTTTGTTTTAGGGTTTTGATTTGGGTTTTGGTGACCTACATTGGTTTTCCCCAATTTTCGTGAATCCTAACCCTAGGGGTTTGCATGTAGGCAGATTTCATCTCATATATGTAGGGGGAACTCGATTTTTTAGGGTTTTGATTGAGGATTTATGGGTTGGTATGTGAACTCATTTTTCTGCACACCAAGTGTTGGGTAATATGTTTTTAGGTTTTACCTATCTCTGTAATTTAAATTCTGCATAGTAGTTATACCAATCTGGTTACCTAGCTGTTTGTGTATTAAGTGTATAGGTGGGTGGTGATTTAAGGTTGCTGCACAGTCGGGTTCAGTGGGGAGAAGAAACACTGTGTGTGTCTCAGAATTTCCCAATGACTGTGAGTATACCTATGTGTAATTATGTAGTGTGGGATTTATGTTTGTGTATCAGTTAGATCCCTGTCCAGACCAGAGTATTTCCTGTGTGTGGATTTCAGGGTATCATATCTGGGGGTAAGTTGCAGTGTTGTTCCTGTGTGTGTGAGGACTGTGTTTGGGATTCTGGTCAGTCGGGCTTGGGAAAAACTGAGCAGTCGGGTTTTGGGTGAAGGGTATTCCTGTGCAGAGAGTGTGTACTGTGTATCAGTTCTGAACCTATGTAAAATTAGAGTATCAGAAACTGTGTGTATCTGCAAGTATCATTGTGTGAACCTGTGTAATTGTGTATGGCTGTGTTGTGTGCAGGGAGTTACCTACACTGTGTGTGAGATAGCAGTTTGGGTTCCTCACAGGTAGGTTGTAGCCTAGGTAGCAGGGAAATTGGGGTTATCATGAGGAAGTAGTGTATTGAAGGGGCATGTGTGATAGTGTGTGAGATACCTAGGTGTCTATGTGCCAGTGTGTCTGTGCCAATGGAGTATCAATACCTGTGTCAGTTGTGTGAATCTTGTGATGTGCAGTGTGCAGAATTATGTATGAGTGAACTTAAATCCTAGAGTAGCAGTGAGATTTCTGTGAGGAGAGGGAGAGCAATGTGCAGATTTCTGGGTGTGAGAGGGTTAGATAGAGCAGAGTTAGCTGTGTGTGTCCCAGAGTTTAAGTGCCAGCGTATCTAAATGCCTGTGTGAGTGAACCTGTGTATCAGGTGTATAGGTTAGAGTATCAGAGTATTGAAATTGCCTGTAGGAAGTATAAGTAGCAGTGTGGGTTAGTTCAGTGTCTGTGTATACCAATGTCAGTGTATAGTCCTATGTGTTGATGTGTGTGTGTGTGTAGGATTAAGAACCAGTGTGTGTTAGTGAGTGAATTCTGAGAGTGAGGGACAGGGAGATCTGGGGGTATTGGATAGAACCTGTGTGTGTAGGTAATTGCAATTTCAGTGAGTATAGGTCAGTAGTGTCTAGATGGGGTGGCTGTGTGAACTTACATATGTGTGTGAACCAGTGTATCAGTGAGGAGAATGAGTGTGAGAGAATACCTATGAATCTGTGTAGCTCAAGAGTGTATCAATGTGTCAGTATGTTTAGTATCAGTAGGTTTCTGAACTGTGCAGTGAGGAAACTGTGTCAGTGAGCAGTGAGAACCAGTGTGTATCAGTGAATACCTGTGTTAGCAGTGTGTGTGAGTTCTGTGAGTGTTAGTCAGTGTGATGGCCTCAGAAATTCCCAGGTTGGTTAGAAATATAACCCTGTGTGCAGGGGTGTAACTACATGTTGTTCAGACTTGCCACTGTGCTAAGCTTGTGTATCCTGTTCAGAGTAGGTATTGTAAATTCAGTGTATGCAGGATACAGTTCAGTTCTTGAAAATTTAAAAAGGAGTAGTAGCAACTGACCTTGAGTATATTAATAGGAAATTGTCAGTTAATAGTTAGTGTTATGGTGTAGCAGTTAGATAGTACCTGAGTTTGGGGAATACTCTAATGATATCAGACCTGATACTAGGATGAGGTACATGTGCAGATGCATATGTACTCAGTTAGTAGTAGGAGTACTATGCTCAGTAGTGACAGTTAGTAAGATGGTTTGGGGAGCTAAGGTTTAGTGAAGCTAGGTGTACAGTAAGGAAAACAAGAGGTAAAGTGTGTGTCAGTCCTTAAGGTATTGATACATGGGGGTGTGTAATACTAAATTATCAGGGTAAGTGTGATATGGTTAAGTAATAACTTAGTACCATGGTATATGAGTCAATGATATGATTAATAGCATCTAGTATAGTAAATATTAGTTAGTATTAGTAGTATTAGTTAGGTATTAACTATTGTAGACTAATAGTTGGTCGAGTATTGACCTAACTAACCTTGCATAGACCTAGAAAGGACCCTGTACCTAGCATAGAACTAGGGTATGCATGTAGCCTTTTTAAAAACACTTTTGATATGGATATTTGATAATTTTTAGGTGACTGTGACTTCATCTTGGACATCGATCCTCACACCTTGCTCAGGACCACAGGCGAGTACATTCTCTGATTAGTTTCTAATTCATGATATCTCCTATGTTTCATTGTATCTAGTGTAAATATCTATATTTCGACACACTGGTTACACGGATTGGTATACACGGATCTCGTCATGAGATATTATTCCTTTTTCATGGTGTAGCTTGTACAAGACTTGTTTCCTTGTTATCTTGTGCATGTACAGACACTGATTTCCGGGGAGATTTGCTGCCTCCCTAGGGAATCCCGTGCCATAGCGTACCATGATTGGATCTACTATACCAGTCGGGAGTGGGGAGTATTTTAGTGTAGATATGTGATCATACCCAACTTTACATGCATCATAGCTCACCCCACGTCTCACGTCGGGTACGACCTGACCATCTCAGTGCCTCATAGCTGTTACGTGTGATTAGCCTGACCTCTACATGCATCATAGCTAACCAACGGTTAGCCTGACCTTCGTGAATCATAGCTAATCACATGTAACCAGCCTGATCAAGTTCCCAAGCCGATCACATGTTAAAGCTAGTACTCACACACTTCGTCATAGGACTCTTGCTCATTGACATATTGCTTCTTTTCCTGCATTTACTTACAGTATTTTCAGTATTTCTTTTGTTGTACATTTCTCGTACCTATACATGCATCTGGTATATTTCCATCTAGAACTGCTACATAGTTTTTATCATAAATAAAGAACTGCTATTTAGAGATGTACTTTGCTCCTTCCTGACTGGAAAATATTTTTCCAGACTGTGACCTTAGTGGACTTGGTTCCAACACTTGAGGATTGGATGTTACTGATTGCAGGTATGATTATTTTGTTATTAGGCTTGTGTTGTATTCTTTATTCTTCAAATTCCTATCGTGCTGTAGTTGTGATTGAGTATGTTGTTAATATTTTTATAGTATTATCCGAGTCTCCTTATGGAGTTGGATACTAGCGTGAGATTGTTTAGATAGTACCCGACCTAGACAGCGTTCTACCGCCGATGCTGCGGCGTAGGCTGGACGTACCCACGCACTCGTGCCCCTAAACCGGGTGCAGGTCGTGACACTTTCACCTGGTGGTAGCCTGACCTTAAGTCTATCTTTGATAATACCTTCGCTTCGCTCAACTGATCGAAGAGATCATCTATCCTCGACAACAGATATTTATTCTTGATAGTGAGGTTGTTCAGAGCTCTGTAGTTGATACACATGCATATTGAACCATTCTTCTTTGGTACAAACAATACTTGAGCACCCTACGGTGATGAAATAAATTTTATGAAGCCCTTGTCCTGTGACTAATTAAACTGTTTCTTTAGTTCTGTCAGTTTATTGTTGTTGACCCTATAGACATGCTGTGATATTGGCTCTACGCCTGGAACCAAGTTTATAGAGAACTCGACTTCTCCGTCTGATGGCAATCCTGGCAACTTCTCTGGAAATACATCCAGGAACTCCGCTATCAAAATATGTAGCAACTCCTTCTCTTCCACTCTGGCTCTACAAAAGATGCCCATGCTCTGCTTCACTGCTCCTATGGCGACCTTAAACTATGGCTCTCTTGGAGGTCAAAATATCACTCTGCCTCCACGATAATCTATAGTAGCATGATGCCTACTCAACCAATCCATCCGAAGTACAATATCGTATCCCAAAAGTGGCATTACGAGTAAGCACATACTCAACTCTCGGCCTCCCAATAAAACTCTCCGGTCCTTGCAAAAATTACTGACTAGGATAATGGCTCCCCTAGTCATAATTTTGTAAGTCCTATCTAAGGGTTCCACTTCTAAACGATGCTTAATATCATAAGATACAGATACAAAACTTTGGAAAGCACCATAATCGAATAATCCAAATACCGGGATAGAATCGAGAACAACTGAACCTGATATCACGTCTCCAGCTGGTTCGGCCTCCTCGACCGTCATGGCATATGCTCGTCCCTGGGGTGCACCTCTCTGCTGCTGCTAGTGCTGGAAAAACCTCTACTTCTATGGTGGGAGTAGAGGTCCCCTCTACTGGCCTCCTGGTGCAGTAAGTACTCTGACAGGTCCCCTCTGAGCGGTTGTTCCACCCTGACCTGGATGAGCCTGAATAGATAGGCAATCTCTCAACTGGTGCATTGACGATCCACAAGACTAACATGTACCCAGCCTCTTCCTGCAGATGTCTCTCGTGTGTCCCACCTTTCTGCAGTACGCACACTGGACAACGGGCTGGGTCTGCCTCTGCGGCTGCTGCTAGATATGTCCTCGAGCTGGTGCTTGGTGCTGATACGGTCTCTACTGTTGCTGAAAGTGGGGATACTTGGCCGGTCCCGTGCTACCACTCGCTCCTCCAGATATGTCGCGGCCTCTCTTGGACCTGAGGTCCAGATCATCCTCAATAATCTGGGCATCCATTAGAATGCCCTAAAAGGTAGCAGTGCGACATCCAGAAGTACGAGATTTGATCTATCTCATCAGCCCCTTTCTGAACTTTCGGGCTCTGTCTCCCGGGTCCTAAATCATCGACGGTGTAAAATAACTCAAGCGGCAAAACTTTATGGCATACTCATCGACCGACATGTTCCCTTTGACCAAGTCATGAAACTGACACTCCAAGGCTCCCAGGGTCACGTTGGAAAAGAACTTCTCCTTGAAAATCTCCTTGAAAGTCTCCTAAGTAAGTCCTCTAGTAGTAAGTCTCAGCTCCATAAGATACCAAGTCAGCGCGATATCGAACATCTGGCTGCCAGCGGCCTCTATCTGCAGACTCTCTGGAATCTGAGCCAAGCACAAGTTCCTCTCTATGTCCTCTAGCCAATCATCGACTTAGAGTATCCCCTCAACACCCTTGAACTCCCGAGGTATCATCATCTTGAAGTCCACTATAGTGCCTGACCTCAACTGCTGCAGCTGGCCAGGGTGTGACTGTGCGACTCTCTCTACTGCCTAGAGAGCCACCTGATGAGCATTCTCCATGCTCTCCCTCATCATCTCAGTCTGCGCTTAGTGCACCTCTGCCTACACCCTCTGCACCTCAGCTTGAACTCGTTGAGCCTCTGTCGATATTCTCTTAGCATCCACCGTGCCCTGGATCAATGTGAATATCTGTGCCCCGTCAGCAGGCACGCCTCCCAAAAATAGAATCTGTGGTAGTAGAAGGTCCTCCGTAACAGCCAGGACAACCCTCCGGACAGGTAGGGGAGGAGGACCCTCGAAGGCCGTAAAAACTCCTACATGAACAAGTAATAGAAGAAGGAACTCTAGCTGTCCGGGTAGCAGGTCGAGAGGTGGCAGACCTCTCAAAAACTATGGGTCCCAATCTCTGTGACCTGGTCTTTGGCGGCATCCTGAAGACAGATCAAAACAATGAGAAGTCAATTAAGGCAAAAGATACAATATCATTAAAGAAGGACAGTAAAATTTAAAGAAATCAATTATTCAGAATCGTAAAATAAATTTGGAAATTTTCTAGTTGTGATTGAGCATACTCTCATCCTATACCCTATCTCATGCTCGTAATAGTACTCTAACTCTGAGCACTACTACGATACTGTACTAGTTGTGACCTAATCTAACTCTTCTAGACCTATATGGGCTACTACTAAAACGTGTCACGACCCGTACCAAAAAATTTGGGCATGAATCATGGGTACGTCCAACCTACGCCGCAGCATCGGCGGTAGAACACTGTCTAAGTCCAAAATAGCTATCTATCAATGATATTAAACCTGTCAACATATATCAACTCCAAACGGAGGACAATGAATATGCATATGGTCATCAATTCATAATGTACTCAATCACAATAACTATAAAGAAGGTAAATTGCACGATAAAGATATAAAGAAATACGAGAGGCAAAATAATATATATCTCAACAAGGCAGAGTCTATCTATCTCAACACAAAATAAGTCTCAACATAATACAAATCAAGTCTATAAGTCTGAAATAATCCAATACATAAAAATAAGCTAAGGGCTGTCTAAACAACTGCGGGTGATGTCTCCTCTATATAGAGTAGCTCCTTTGGAATCTCCGGAATATAATTATCATATACTCCTGGACCATAATGGGTAGGACAGAAGTCCTCAAGATCCTCTAAAAAATATTATCTAGTCAGGATTGGAACGAAGAACAAACACTAAAAATAATTTCAATTATATTGACGAAAACTATAAAGCAGTGTAAGAAAATACATGATGAAAGAAAATACTGGAATATAAGAAAAATATGGAAAGATATGTAATCATCATATAGAAATAACTAGTAGTGAACAAATATATGTGAATGCTAGAAATGAATATACTGGAGCAAGCATAGAAATACTGGCTAAGTGCCATAAAATATCAGTTTGCTATGTGATCAGCTTGGGACTAGATCAGGTTTGTTATAAATATGATTAGCTATGATACATGTGAGGTCAGGTTAACCATCTGGTTAGCTATGATGCGAGCAATAGTCAGGCTAATCATATATAACAGGCTATGAGGCATGTAAATGGTCAGGCTACAACCTATATAATATGTGGGGTGAGCTATGATGCATGTAAGGTGGGGTATGATCACATAACTTTCTAATATTTTCCCGTCCCCAGATAGTACGTGGATTCCAATCATGACTCCTCATGATGGGTATCTATGATACTAGCCCGTGTATCTACTGTATCAGAATCAAGTATACACTACAACTAGAATCATATTAACGATCAAAATAATAAAAACTGTCAGAGAATGTACTCGCCTCTGGTCCTGAGCAACAAATAAGGATCAATGTCCAAGATAGAAATACAATAACCTATATATCAAATATTTGTGTTAAAGAATGATTTGAAGTGATATATATGTGTAACTAGCTAATTGTGATATTTCTAGGCCACTTTAGGTCCATACTAGGTTAATACCTTGTTATTCTAGATTTAGTGATCTACATTAGCTATTACTAGGGTATTCTAAGTCATACCAATGTCTACTAGTCTATATTAGATAATAACTATATAATACTAGTTAATAATTATTATTATACTAGATAGTAATAGCATATAATAATTCCTATACTATGGTGTCATGGTATCCTATTGATACCTACTACTTAACTAACACCATGCTAACACTTCTACTGAACCTGAACTTATTTCTGATGCATTTGATGCATACAAGTAACCCTTGCTCCCAGGTAAGTCCACCAATATCAAGAGTATCATGTTTTTGTCCCTCTCTAACAGTAGAGTAATATTCTCTACTGATACCTATTGGTAACAGTTACTGACTTACCTCAGTCTGCACCAATTCTTACTGGGCTGATGTGCCTCAAGTCTCCCCCTCCTCACTACTGGGAAGCAGTTCTCACTGCTTCTGTTACCTCTACTTGCCATGCTTATATGTGTGCCTTAATCTATGTGCTTGTGGACACTCAAACCCGAGCCCCTCACATATTCACCATTGCACATCTAAATCCTAACTTGAGTCACACTCACTGATACACTTGTATCAGTATACACCATCTTCTCACTCATTCACCCCCAAGCTCTGATACTGCTGCTGCTATGGATGCTCGAGCTATTGCTGATCACTTGCTACTGTTTGTCTCTGTTTATGATGCTGTTGTTGAACATCAAAATGTGTAGGTCTAAAACAGACCTACAATTCTCCCCTAACTGATACTACTTGCTTTAGCATTCCATCACCACTGCCCACCCCAAATACTCCACACACACACACACACCCTTCACTCACACACACTAGATCTGGACACCTACATACTGACATAGATGTATCAACGTTCACTCACTCACCTCACACCCAGGTATCTCAGATACCTCAATACTTGAACTGATTCCACAAGATGCACAATGGATGCATTCTACTCCTATGAACCATAAGTACTTGCAACCCGAGCCCTTCTCTCTTTCTGATATCTGATACACATGTCAGATCATACCATACATCATATACCAACAATAACTCCATACTCGAGACAACCACTGTATCTTAATTACCCCATTGAATAGCAGTGCATTGTTGTGCACCGCCTGAAGGTAGTCTGACCCGAGTCTTTAGCACACTGCATTACAGTGTCTAAATGCTGCTGATACACTCTCCTATATTAGGTGTGATACTGCTGCTATTGCTTTATCAATGCACAATACAGAGCTCAACTGTTACCACTGAAGGTCTGCATACACTGCCACTCGAGCATCTATTATTTAGCTCTCTACTACTTTCACTCAATTGCTGCTAACACAGGACACCACTTTGATACCCTCAACTTTGATATACCCTTCTTGCACACTTTAATAACACTCTCACACACACTCTAACTAATATAACAATATCAATACCAACCACACAAGTAACACTAACAACACAGACACTTATATGCACTGGCATTTGTTGCCAATAGTCACTACCGTTGTTGCTCATACTTGAGCACACCTACCTATCCCCCACGGTCATACCCTGACACTACACTCGATACATACATGCACACTAAAATATATGTGCACTAACAAATACAATATGTATATACATATGCATTCTATATCATGTGAAATCAGTGCTCTAAATAGGTTGTACCCTCTATTGGTCATTTCAACAAATACTTTGAGTGCACAAACAAAATACTCATGATATACAACCAATCTTCATGCCAAAACCCCCAATATAAAACTAATGACATATATACCTATCAAATATAATTATATATATAATATGATTAGTTGTTATGAATAAAATAGGAGAAAAATACCTATATTATAAAATTCCTAAACTATGAACACAACTTCATGAAGAAAATACTATAGAAACCAATAGAGACTCATTATCTCCCCTTGTGGGTATTCTTAAACTATGGGTGGGCTCCAAATGGCCAACAAAACAATAAAAACAGAATTTAAAAGAGAAATTTCATAATTTTACCTCTTGGGAGATGGATTTCCAATGCAAAACCAATGATTCCCTATGCAAGCTTCTTCTTCTCTAATGCTCCTTGAAACCTAAGTCTCTGGGCTTCTTAGATGAGGGAAATGAGAGAAATTTGGGATTGATTTTCTAAAATTCAGAATAGGAATAAAAGGGTTTGGGGAAGAACTCACTTAAGATTTTATAAGAAATAAGTGAAGCTTTGAGGGAGGCTCCTCCCCCCCCCCTCCTTATAGGGCCGGCCAAATGAAAACCTAGGATTGGCTAAGGCACAATATCCAATATGCTCTCTAGGATTATTATGTAGAGTTTTCCAATTAGTGGAGTTTTCATCCCTAATGGAAACTTAATTAAATTTCTAATTTTAATGAATGAGATTGACTAGTTGGGTCCAAATGACTAGTCTAATGTTGAGTCCAATGGTCACATCAAGTCTAGCCCACTAACCCATATTATTATTACTAATAATATATATAAAATACAATATATAAACTATAATAAATATATATAAATAGTATAAATGATAAAAATATCCTTATTCTAGAAATATGGTAGTCACAGAATGTGTATTGTAGAATATTTTGGGTTTTGGCTTCGCAATTAGGAGTATATCTTGAGTATCACAAGTGTGCTTGACAAGTGCTTGGTGAAATGCCAATAGGATGTGAGTGTGCTTACATTTATAATATTAGAGTGTGTATGCTTTATGAATAATTTATGAACTATATATATATAAATATATATATATATATATATATATATATATATATATATATATATATATATATATATATATATGTTGTATCAGTGATTGGGCGTTAGTGGTGGTGTAGTAGCTAGGGAGTGTGAGGAGTGACTGTGTTCAGTTCACTGTGTGTGTGCAGGCAGTGCACCATGGTGCACTATACTGTGCCTCGGTTGGAGACTGTTAGTGGGGTAATGTGTTCATATTGCAAGTAAGGTAAGTTGCATAATAGTGCATCAAGGGTAGCAATGTGCAAAACTTGGTGGAGGATTCCTGTGTACTCGAGCACCTATGCCCCTATACCATCATGTAGGGACTGTAAAATATTCAAATGAGAGGAGTACAGATTATGTTGTTGTCTATCATAGGTGGAAGCAATGTAGACACTGATATAGTATCAGCTCGAGCAGTAACTTGAGTTGCAGTACACTGCATGGTGTATCAATTGGGTTGAGGGACCTGGACTGACCTGCATTATGTGGGAGGTTGATAGTTTATGTTATGCACAAATTTAGCACAGCAGCAACAAAGATGATGCAGGTAGTAAGGGGGTTGATACTGTAGAATATTATAGATCAGTGGGGGAAATGATGTGGTGCCTGAACAGAGATACAGGGGTAACCATTAGCACACTACAGTTGGTAAATCGGGTTGATGTGTAATGTGAAGAAGGCTAGTATCAGGTGGTAAAAGACATCAACTATGAAGTTGCAAGTTACAAGTACAGAACCTGCAGATGGCAATAATTCTGCAGTCAGATATTGAAGGGAAATATGGCAGCAAATGTATTACTGCAGGCAATACCGTAAATGGGGGATTAGCATACTGCACAGAGCAGTAGCTCAGGTTAATTGAAGTAAGGGTTGCCCGTGTGATAGAGTATGGTGTTAGTGTTTGGCTTTGTAATGTGCATGGTATACTACAAGGTTGGGTACATGTAGCTCAAGTAGATTAATTACCAGACATTGGTTGGAGGAAGTGAAGCAACTGCAGCAGTAGTAATGCATCAGTATTGTGAAAACTGATACAAGTAGGAGGGGGATGTACTGCACCAATGTTAGCTAGTTAGTGGCCAATATGGACTAATTAATTTAGTATGGACCTAGTTTAGCTAGAAATGGCCTATAAGAGCATATTTTAGTGCATTTAATTCATTTATCACTTTGTTACACTTGACATGTCATTCATATTTAGATGTGTATAACACCAGCTCGGATACCGAGGTATATTATTTGCTCAGGACCACAGGCGAGTACATTCTCTGATAGTTTTCTTATTTAATAGCCTCTATGTTTTATGTATTTAGTATTAATATATTTAATTTTTGACACGATGGTTTCACATATTGGTATACGTGGATCATGGTCATGAGATGTTATTATCTTGGTTACTCAGTGATCGTCGTATCATATTTCGTAATTACTCAGTGATTACTGTGATATCTTAGTGATTATATAGACCGTGATCATAGTGCATGATATTATAGACTGTGCAATATGATATACGTGTTATAACATATCATGATCTTCTTTAGGAATAGGTCATCCTTTTGCACATATTTGATCTTTTTGAGCAATTTTGGTTCTAACTGCAATTAAGCCAGCTGTGCTCCATGTGTACAAACTTTGTATTCAATACCCATTTCTTCCAACTCTCGAAGTAACCTGCTTGACACAGATAATGATCCAACAAATTTTTGACTCAATGCATCTGCCATAACGTTTGTTTTTTCAACGTATAAGCAATCGTCAAGTCATAATCTTTTATCAATTCTAGCCATCGTCGTTGCCTCAAGTTTAATTCCTTTTACGTGAATATATACTGAAGGCTTTTTTGATCCATGAAGATCTTGCAGGACACTCCATAGAGATAATATCGCCATAATTTTAACGCAACCACAATTGTCGCAAGTTCTAAATCATGCGTTGGGTAATTCTTTTTATGTTGTTTCAGTTATCTTGAGGCATACGCAATTACTTTCCTACGCTGCATAAGAACAAATCCTAATTCGAGCCGAGATGCATCACTGTATATCTGAAATCCCTCAGGTCCATCTGGAAGAGTAAGAATTGGAGCAGAGATGAGCGACTGCTTCAGTTCCTGAAAACTACTCTTACGGTCGTCTGTCTATTTGAATACTACTCCCTTTTGGGTGAGGGGTGTCAGAGGTGACGCAATCTTCGCGAAGTTCTTTACGAATCTCCGATAGTAGCTAGCCAAGCTGACAAAACTTCTAATCTCACTAGCCGATGTAGGTTGTTTCTAGTCCACCACTGCCTCTATTTTCTTTAGGTCAACTGATATACCATCTGCTAAAATAATATGCCAAAGAAAAGCCACACTGCTCATCTAGAACTCACACTTGTTTAACTTCACATATAACTGATGTTCATAAAGTTTCTGCAATACGGTCCTTAAATGTTCAACATAGTTTCTCTATCTGTCGAGTAGATTAAGATATCATCGATGAACATGACGACAAACTTGTTTAAGAAGGGTCAGAATACTCGATTCATCATATCTATGAAAGTCGCTGGAGCATTAGTCAAACCAAAAGGCATAACCAAAAACTCGTAGTGTCCATATCTTATATGAAAAACTGACTTTGGAATATCCTCTGGTTTGATCTTCAACTGGTGATACCTTGAACAAAGATCAATCTTTGAAAATACTGTAGCCCCCTGAAGTTGGTCAAATAGATCATCAATTCTTGGCAACGAATACTTTTTTTGGACTATCGCTTTGTTTAATTCCTAATAATCTATGCAAAGACATATTGTACCATCTTTCTTCTTCACAAACAGTACCGGAGCTCTTATAGTTGTGACTTCAATTCTTTCAATTCGACATGGGCCATCCGATATAGAGATTTTGATATCGGTCGAGTATCCGGAAAGGTGTCAATACTGAATTCAATTTCTCGGTCTAGAGGCATTCCAGGTATCTCCTCTGGAAACACGTCGGGGAATTATGCTATGACTTCGGTTTCACCCGAGTCTGCATCCTTTATCCGAGTGTCCCGTATAGAAGCAAGGTACCCTTCACCCCGAATATAGCATACGTCTTGCCATCATTGCCAATACCAACATCACTGTTTTAGCCGTCGGACTACATGAATAAGAGAATTCTGCCTCGCCAGGAATACAAAACACAACTCTCTTCTCCGCACAGTCAATTATTGTATTGCACGCTCCGAGCCAATTTATGCCTAAGATAATATCATAATCGATAATGTCCAGGACTATTGAATCCAATGACACATACTTTCCTCCAATACAAATATAACCATCCCTACAAATCAAAATAGCAGGCAAATCTATTCCAGATGGAGTGTTGATAATATGATTCATATCTAATGGTGTCTTCCAAAATTTATGTTCATTAGTAAATACAGATGTTATGAAGCTATGTGTAGTACCAGAGTCAAATAGTATGTGAGCAGGTATTTCTCTATAAAGAAATATACCTGTTATGATAGTGTTTGAGGCAAGCACTTTTTTTGAGTTAGTAAAAATACTCTACCCTGTTCTTCTGGTCGTGGGTTCTGAGCATTCACAACTGCGGCCTGTTGAGCTCATGGCGCTTGTCCACGATTCTAGTTATACTATTGATCATGATTCTGATTACGATATTGATCGTGAATCTGATTTTTTCCTCCACTATTGTACCACATAGCCTTGTGATCTAAACTATCACACTTAAAATATCCAACCCGACACTCGTCTTGACGGTGTTCAATCAGCTTGTACTTGTTACAGTACGGTCGCTAATAGGGTCCCCTGTTGTCATTTGTGTTTTGACGCTTGCTGCCATTGGTCATTTGTAGATATTTCCCTGGTTGTGTTGTGTTGGCCCTCGAGGATGAAATTTCTCTATCTCAATAGCCGCTTCATAGGCTTCCCGGACAGATGCGCCCGTGGGATGAGACTTGACTTCTGATCCTACTCTTCTTTAAATTTCACTTCCTGTTGAGAACATCATGCTGTAAGCCTTCATTCAGACCTTCAATAAATCATAGTCATTTTACCTCATCATTTGGTACCATGTAGCCGCCGAACTTCGATCGCTTTAAGAACTCTGCTTCGTAGTCACTCGTGAACGGATATATGAATCTTGTTGGATGACTTAGAGTTATAAACAAAGGTTTAGAATTAAATCTTGGCTTGGTGGTCTAGACTTGGAATGGCTATATGGATTATACCAAACATTCTTAAGGAGATAAACTATGCAAATCACTAGGCTTATCCTGCAACTTGGATATATCATGGATTTGACTGAATGAACTCGATCCCTGTACAAACGAACGTGCTAATGAGAGTAGGATGATCCGTGCTCGATGTTTAGAAATCTGAGTAAAACAATTGTCCATCAGTCTGTGGATGGTACGCCGAGCTGAAATGCAACTTGGTGCCCATTGTCGCCTGGAGGATTTTTCAGAATCGAGACAAGAATCGCCTAACCCTATCCAACATAATTGAGACTAGCACTCCATATAACCGGATAATCTGATCTAAGTAAATTTGAGCCAAACAGTCAGCACTCTATGTATTTTTGATTGCTATAAAAAGAGCCGGCTTGGTCAGTCTATCCACGATGATCAAAATTATATTATTTTTCTTTGGCGTCCTTGGTAAGCCCACTATGAAATCCATTAAGATATCCTCCCACTTCCATTCTGGAATGGTTAGGTTCTGCAACTCTCCGTCGGGTCGCTGGTGTTCTGCCTTCACATATTGATAATCTAGACATTGTGACACGAACAATGCCATATCTTTCTTTATGTCATGCCACCAAAATATTGTGCGCAGATCCTTATACATTTTGGTGCTTCCTGGATGTAAGGTGTACTTAGCATAATAAGCCTCAATCAGTATTTCCTTCCTGAGTTTATCATCCTTATGTATACATAATCTTCCCATAAGACACAACGTTCAATTCTCGCATTCCATGCTACTGTTCGGTGACTTTTACCTTCCCGTATGGACCACCTATACAATACTTACCATGACCTTTCCTGCCATGAAGATATCGTTAGCTTGTACAGTTTAAATATACATGAGGGTCACTGGCATTATGCCATATTGGATGAAATAGTCTTGGGCAAGAATGGAATGTAACGAAAGAACACGAGGCACCACAAACCATCCCACCCGAACACGAGACTATCACTAAGTTCCATCTGGATCGGAGTCCCCTAGCAACCGTCCGCAGGAACAATCCACCCTTTTGGTGCCTTGCACATCCAACATATAGAAGATGCCCTCTAAAGTCTTTAGGAAGCCCATTACTTCCACTAGTTTTGCCTTGCCATTGAACTCAGGCAGATTGCAGCTTTTGAATTCAAAAAACCTACTCAATTTCAATAACAAACTAGAGGATGATAAGGCACAATCTGGAACAGAAGAAAGAAATAAAGTCATAAAATACATCACAATTCCAACTCTAATCTCAACACAAAACATCAAATAATACAAAACCAAATTCTAACTGACATATACAATCTCATGAGTAAACTAACTATGCCTCATCAACTGTTGGTGCTAACTCAACAGGCTCTACG
This sequence comes from Iris macrosiphon, assembly GCA_036927795.1. Classification (NCBI taxonomy): domain Eukaryota; kingdom Viridiplantae; phylum Streptophyta; class Magnoliopsida; order Asparagales; family Iridaceae; genus Iris; species Iris macrosiphon. The sequence goes on along the minus strand of JAYESA010000017.1, from coordinate 82,090,403 downwards.
GGTGATAACTCAACTGGCTCACCATTCTGTGGCCCGTAGAGCTTAGGACACCAGTCCTCTAATGAATCATCTAAAAAATATATCCAGTCAGGATTGGAGCAAAGTACAACCCAAATAGCAGTTCCAATAATTGACAGAAACTATGAAACAGTAATAGCAATAAACATAAATGATGGAAATAACTGAACTAGCATGTATCACGAGAAAGAGCATCACGATAAATAATGGCAAGAACTGAGATCAATATGGTGAGGAACAATAATGTAATAAAATTGAATAGAGAAAACAATATATAAATGTGTCTTAAAATATTAGTGAGATAATGTGATCGGCTTAGGCCTAACACTGACTATATATAAAAGGTGAGCTAGTGTGATTACGCGTGAGTGACATGATCTGGTAACTATCACGGGCTATACTAAATCATGGGCTATAAGGTATGATCACATATCCACTAATATTTTCTGAACCCCTGACTAGTACACGGATCCAAATTATGACACGTTATAACATGTATATCACATTGCACAGTCTATAATATCATGCACTATGATCACGGTCTATATAATCACTGAGTAATTATGAAACATGATACGGCGATCACTGAGTAACCAAGCTAATAATATCTCATGACCATGATCCACGTATACCAATCTGTGAAACCACTGTGTCAAGAATCAAATATATCAATACTAAATACATGAAACATAGAGGCTATCAAATAAGAAAACTATCAGAGAATGTACTCGCCTGTGGTCCTGAGCAAATAGTATATCTCGATATCCGAGCTGGTGTCATACACACCTAAATATGAATAATATGTCAAATTGGTGTAATAAAGTAATAAATGAGCTAAATGCACTAAAATATGTTCTTATAGGCCATTTCTAGCTAAACTAGGGAAGATTATGTGTACATAAGGATGATGAACTCAAGAAAGAAATACTGACTGAGGCTCATTATGCTAAGTACACCTTGCATCCTGGAAGTACCAAAATGTACAAAGATCTGTGCACAACATTTTGGTGGTATGGCATAAAGAAAGATGTGGCATTGTTCGTGTCACGATGTCTGGATTGTCAATGTGTGAAGGCAGAATACCAGCGATCCGACAGAGAGTTGCAGAACCTCGCCATTCCAGAATGGAAGTGGGAGGACATCTCAATAAAATTCATAGTGGGCTTACCAAGGACGCCAAAGGAAAATAATACAATTTTGGTCATCGTGGATAGACTGACCAAGCCAGCTCTTTTTATAGCAATCAAAAATAAATGGAGCGTTGACTGTTTAGCTCAAATTTCCTTAGATCATATTGTCCGGTTATATGGAGTACCAGTCTCAATTGTGTTGGATAGGGTTGGGCAATTCTTGTCTTAATTCTGGAAAAGCCTTCAGGCGACAATGGACACCAAGTTGCATTTTTATTCGACGTACAATCCGCAGACTGATGGACAAACCAAGAGAGTAAACCAAATTCTAGAAGACATGTTGTGTCTGTGCGTGGTAGATTTGAAGGCAAGTTGGGATATCTATCTATCGCTGGTAGAGTTCACTTATAACAACAGTTATCAAGCGAGTATTCAGATGGCCCTATATGAAACACTGTATGGACACAAGTGCCAATCACCGATATGTTGGGAGAAAGTTGGTGAACGACAAGTACTTGGACCGAAACTTATTGAACAAGCCATCGAGAAAGTTTGCATGATTCAGAAAAATCTTTGAGTTGCTCAAAGTCATCATAAAAGCTACACGGATGTACATAGGCAACCTTTAGAATTCATGGAGGGTGATCACGTGTTCCTAAAGGTGACACCTATGCAAAGTGTGATATGGTTCAACGTCAAAGAGAAGTTAAGTTTACGGTTTGTCGAACCATTCGAGATTCTAAATAGGGTGGCACCAGTGGCTTATTGACTTGCACTATCTCCTGCTTTCATGGAAGTGCACATTATCTTCTATATTTTCCAACTAAGAAGATACATGCATAACCCGAGTCACGTAGTGACTTCGATCAGCTTGAGCTGAGTGCCGATTTATCTTACTCGGAAGAACCTGTTTAAATCCTAGACAAGAAAGAGATGACCATACGGAATCGATCAGTAGCTTTGGTCTGTGTGTTATGGTAGAATCATGTAGTTAAGGAATCGACATGGGATCTTAAGGAAGAGATGCGGAAGCAGTAACCTTCCTTATTGGATAACCTAGAGGTAGAACCATTGTTTTAAGTTTTAAGGATAAAACTTTTTCTTAATGGTATATTATGTAGTGTCCTGCTCCTAGTGGTACACTATATAAGGCTCGTGGCTTGATTGACTTAGTTGAAATTGAGTATGGAGAAACTTTATGGCAGAATTGATCACAGACAATGCAATGAATCTTTCGAATTGATGGATCAGCTTCTATTGGAATGAGTCCAATAGTTTTTGTTGGATTTTTGGTTGGCTTTCTTGAATTTTTACTGCTTGGTTTTGATGAATGAATTTTCATGATTAATTTTCGATGATTGATTATTTAGCCTATTTTCATCGATTGCATTCATTCATTCTTGAGAACTCTGAGAGAAATGAAGATGGTAGTCTAACCAATTGTTAGTGCCATTATAGATAGACGCATGATCAGAGCCTGAGTGAGCAAGCGCTATTTTCTCTCGACATTCTCTATTTGGTGAGCGGTTCTGTCCCTTCTTCTCTACTCCTTTATGCCAATAATCAATAATATTCTCTTGTGTCATGACCCGCACCTGATGTAGGGGCACGAATAATGAACACCGCCCAGCCTACGTCACAACATCAACGGTAGAATACTGTTTGGGTAATCTATTTATCTAATAATAAATATATAAATATACCACCAATGTAATATGAATACTCAATCACAGATCTATAAAATGGAACAAATCGTATGAATATGATAAAAGAATAGAAGAGTCATAATACAGCTCATAAGTCAATAATATCCAATGAGTCATATCAAAGAAATACTAATAACAAAGCTGGAGACAAATCCAGTACAAAATAGTCTAACTACTGTGCTACGAGCCCTGGGTCATCTGTCTCGGTCGGGATAAGACCCTCCTGAGCCAAGGTCTCTGGCTCTAAGCCTACGACATCCTGAGGCCCATAGTGAGTGGGGTACCAATCCTCAATGTCATCTGGGAAAAATATATCTAGTTAGGAAAGGAGCAAAGTACATCTCTAACAGTAGTTCTAATAAATGATATAATCTATGTAACAGTAAATAGAGCGAATATACAAGATACAATATAAAGGTACAAGAGATGCAATATAGGAATACTAAAAATAAATACAGGAATGAGCATCATAGGAATGAACAAGAAATACTACTACTAAGTGAGTGAGTATCACTTTAACATGTGGTCGGCTTGGAAACTTGCACAAGGATTATGGCCTGGTTAATCATACATGCGGTATATGATTAACACTATTCAAGGAACAAGACATGCACAAGGAGGGTATGATCACATATCTATACTACATACTCTCCGTCCCAACTGGTATAGTGGATCCAACCATGGTACGTTATGACACGGGATTTTACAAGAAGGGCACTACTAATCTCTTGAACCAATGTCTGTATTTGTAAAAGAAGAACAAGAAAATAAGGCTTACACAAGATACACCGTAAATACCAAGAAATAACATCTCATGACGAGATTCGGATATACCAATCCGTGTAACCATAGTGTCAAGAAATCAAGGATATCTACACTAGATACAAGAGACATAGAGAATATTATAAATAAGAAACTATCAGAGAATGTACTTGCCTGAAATCCAGTGAACAATATCAAAGATATCCGGTACGGTGTCTCGAAGACCTAAATATGGAATATTATATCAATACAAGGTTTTAGAATAAAAATAAGTTAAACTAACCAAGTTCTAGGTCATAAAGCCATTTCTAAGTCAAAACAATCAAACTAGGTCAACTCTAGGTCAAACTAGTCAAACTTGGTCAAACTAACTATTTCTAGTTTGTATGAGTCCATCTTTATGGTATTAGGTCCATACACTATCTAACTATACTAGAATACTATGAAACCAACAAGATACCGTATCATAAGATACGCAATTTATTAGATATGAAACTATTATGATATGTATACAAAACAACAATATATAATACTCCTAGCTAAACTAATGCTAAGTGGATACCTTGGCTTTGAACCAAAAGCGGTATCACACTACCTACACTCCATCTTGATGTGCAAACTCAATACCTTGAGTAAAACCCAATACCTTGACATTACCTTGGTATCTCAAGGTAATTCAATATCTAATATATTACTAATACCCATACACCTCACTATACACTAATATGTATTTAAACTTATAATAATATTATACTAACTATATACTAACATACCCCTTAGGATATTCAATACCCGTACCCAAGATATCTCACTCTCATTACCTTGGTGTATCTCAAGGTAATCTAGAAATAATACTGACTAATATTAACTAATGCTTATATATATATATATATATATATATATATATATATATATATATATATATATATATATATATATATATATATATATATATATACTAATTTACTAGCTTACCAACAAATCTAACTAACATATATATATATATATATATATATATATATATATATATATATATATATATATATATATATATATATATATATACTTACTAACTTATCAATAAGCCACTGCTTATTGAAACTGCTGCTGCCGCTGCTTACTACTGATATTGTTGCTTGCTGCAGCAGCTTCTGCTGCCGCTTATTATCGCTGCTTCTGCTTTCTGCTGCTACTTCTGCGGCTGCTTCTGCTTTCTGCTGCTTCTGCTTTCTGCTGCTGCTTCTTGGCTTCTGCTTTCTGTTGCTTTTCAATGCTTCTTACTGCTTTTCTCTCACTGTTTTTTATTGCTTTTCTCCCTTTTTTTATTGGTTTATTCACTATTTTCCATGGTTTCTTCTTCCCTCAAGCTCACACACATAAATACACACACACACACACACACACACACACACACACAGATATATATATATATATATATATATATATATATATATATATATATATATATATATATATATATAACTATAATATCATAATACATATATATACATATTACCATACTAGAGATGCACATGAACTCTTACTCTCTCATAATCACCAACCCATCAACAAGAATTATAGATTATACATATAAATATACATATACATATATCTCACATAATAATTATAATTATAATATTATAATATCTATAATCAAGGCAATTAAATTAAAATGAAATAAAACAAACACGTGAAGTGTATCACACTAGATCTATGATACGCTTGCAATACGGCTCCACCACACAATCAAATGTATGCCAACGGACACGAGCAAGTCTAAAATCATAATTATGAACAATACGAAGAGCTAACTACTAATCTACGTATCCGTGTCAAAATGTGACATACTCAACCCCCGTGTCGGAGGAAAATCTCCAAATTAATCTGTATCTCCAAATTATCGGAATACGACCTACACGTATCTAATTATGGATACGATACTAGCCATACACAATCAATACATGTTAATTTGGTCTAATTGACCTATTGATAAACACAAGATGTGTCAATGTTAGAATTCCTCCAAAATTGACACAAAATACCATATAACTTTCTCCATAGGCCTCCTATGAACCTAATTCCAATTTCTATGGATGGCCTTAGCATATGGGGTAGTTTCTAATAATTAAAACACATATTTAGAGTCTAATTATAGGAGAAAAACTAAATTATACCTATTAAAAGATGGATTCCTAATGAAATATCCAAATTGAGTGAAAAGAGCCTTCAACTTGTAGATCATTGCTCCTCCTTATAGATTCTTGCTTCCTCCTTATAGATCTTTGCTTTCTCCTTATTCTAATGGCCTCTAATGATGATTTGGAAAGGAATTGGAAAGAAATTTGGGAAACTTTGATGTGGAAATAAAAAAAATTGGAAGAGAAAATTCTAGTTCTAGATTTGAAATAAAAAGTAAAGAGAGAGAATTTTTTCTCCATCTATACTATGGCCGACCCCTTCCCCCTTCCCCAAGCTACTATGAAATATCTAAAATATCCCTTGGGGCTTCTCATGAAGAAATAATTAAGGAGGACAGGTTCTAGTCTAATTGGTTTAACTTAATTAATCATCCTCCTAATGATTGGGCTTCTTATTGGGCTAAATTCTAACTAGAAATAAATATTGGTCCATAAATCTAATCTAAACTAGTTAGGTCCACTAACACAAGTCCAAAATAATAAACTAATATCTAACAATAAATAAATAAATTTACAACAAGCATACTATTTAATTAATTATGAAATGACCAAAATTCTCTTTCCTAGAAAATGTGGTAGTGATATTTTGTAACATTGCTAAGTCCAATGATCGATAAAGCTACTAATTTCAAAAGTTTCATACCACTATTATAAATTAATAAAATTATATTGATAAGAGAAAATTTCAATTATGTAACACAGGGAAGGATATAATCATTGTGTCGTGGTTTAGTGCCATGACTTAGCGGTAAATTGGAGTCTACAGACTACCAATCAAATCAAATAAATAAGTATGCTGAAATGAGAATGGAAAAATATGTATTGCTGCTCTAAATGTTTTAATATCTTATACTGCTATTTATGCTTATCATATAGTCTTATATGCATTGTATGGTCATGGACAACTTATACACAAGGTAGTAAATTTCTTCGAACGGAACCTGGGGCATTGGGGACCGTTCGGCCATGGGGAAATAGTAGCGCTTTGGGAGCGTCGGATATTAGTGAGATATTCATTGAGGCTTGCTATATTATTTGAATGGCGCATCACACGCCCATCGAAGTCCTATACGACATGTCCATTATAGTGCTACACCACAAATGACCCAGTGGGAATGAGTTGCATACTAATGATGTCTTATGTAGGGGAGGTAAGAACAATCTTGTAAATTATACAGGAACGACCATTGGCCGGGGTAAGAATTCCATATGTGCAAAGCTTATATATATTTTACTGCATGAACTGTTGCTTATAAACTGTTGCCTATTGAAATATTGCATTTATAATGTTTCCTATTTAACTGCTACCTTAATCAAGAAGTGTTGGTTTAAGTGAGTGGGCCTGTTCTGCTCACCAGTACAAGTTAAGTACTGACCCATATCTCTGTGGACAAACCAGGTGACCGAGATACCAGGGACGCTCAAGGGAATTAAATCTTTCGTTGCAATCTTTTCAAGCTTCTTCCTATTTTCAAAGTATTTTAATAATTTCTAGTAGCTGCTTTCAAGTTTCCAAGAAGTAATAATGGGACATAATTTATGGGATAAGAATATTATTTTATGTCAGCCTATCAGTCTTTCTTTTATGCAAAGCTATGTAAGCCGTTCAGGCATTTCTATTTCGGTGTTAAAAAATTGTACTTCATTGCAATGAATCAATAAAAGAATTATTTTTTTCTATACAAATATGTGTTTTATAATCTGCTGCTGTATTATGGAACTGTTTATAAAAGATATTTGACACAATGTGCACGTTCTTGTCTTGTACAAGTGCAACTCCAGATTTGTATGACATCACGTCCAGCGAGAACGAATGGTTCTACGGAACCGAATGCGAGGATGAATCAGTTCTGCGGAACTGAGGTGTGACACTTGGAGGATCATCTTCACCTGGTAGAGTTTTCTTACGACAATAATTACCAGGCCAATATCGAGATGTCACCATTTATGGCTTTATATGGACGGAGATGTCGCACTCCTCTATCTTAGGATGATGTTCATGAGAGAGTCTTATTGGGACCAGAGATGATTATGGATGCAGCTGAGAAAGTGATCATCAGGGATAGACTTTGGGTGGCACATGACAGACAACGGCATTGGGCCGATAGCTACTAGAGGCCTTTTGAGTTTGAGGTGTAGATTTTATTTTTATTGCTTGTGATTATTTTGTTTAGATTAAGTGTTAATGATGTATTTTGATCTAGGTTGGAGATCTGGTATTTTTGCAAATTTTTCTGACATGAGACACTATTCGCTTTGGTGGAGGCAAAAAGCTTAGTCCACGGTACATCGGACCCTTAAGTGTTCTTGCGAGGGTCGGTGCAGTAGTCTAAAGACTAGACTTGCCGTTTGTATTAGAGGGAGTGCATGATGTGTTTCATATGTCACAGCTAAGATGGTACGTGGTAGATCCTAGTCACATATTGGATCACTCGTACTACCAAAATATGATGAAATAGCAACATTTTTAGCGATGTCATAATAAAATATCACTACTATTAAAGACTTGAGCGACTCCTAAAATAAACGTCGCTATACGTCGCTATTGGCGACACATAGCGACGTTTAGCGACTGTACTTTAGTTTTTAAAAGAATAGTCTCTATAAGCTTCTTTAACGTCGCTAAATATCGCTGATTTTTATGATTTAGCGACATTTAGCGACGTATTTACTGACGTTGCTTTTTTGATCTTTAGCGACATTTTTAGAGACGCCTCTAACGTCGCAAACTTTTCAATTAACGATGTTTAGCGACGTCTTTTTATGACGTCGCTAAATTACTGAATATAGGATTCCCTCGTCTATTCGACTTTTTATTTATTTTTTCCCTAACTTTTCGTTTTTTGCGTGCCCCCACCGGCGATCCACCCTCCCCCGACGACCCTTCGCGGCTCCGGCGACCCATCCCTCGACCGCCTCCCTCGCCACCCACCATGACGCGGTCGTGTTTGCCCCCCAACCCCAATACAAGCGACCCCTGACACGGCTCCTCCCCCTCCGACATGGCTCCTCTCCTCCGACGTGGTCCTCCTCCGTCGACCCCTCTCTCAGGCGCTCCTCCTCCCTTCCTCCCGGCTCGGTAAACCCTAACCCAGACCCGGACACAACTAGGACACACACACACACATACTAGACACAATCAGGACACATGGACACACACATGACATTGTTGTAATTTTGAGTGTTGGGTTTCAAAATTTTACTGGGGGATAGTCTTATGAAACTTTAAGAAAAAATATAATTTTTATGTTTTGTAAGGAGAGTTAGTAGACAACCGATTTGTTTCAGATTATCACATGGTCAGTTGTCCACTGTATAAAGTTTATGATTTCGTTCATGTCATGTCGTGGGCTAATATTCTTATAAGGCACTTTTATTGGAAGAACAATATTATTTATTATATTGGAAATCTTGTATTCTTATATAATAGATTTTTATCTTCCAGAAGGTACTATAGTTTGATGCTAAAAATTGCAGTATTAGATATCATATACAATAGTAGCTACCAATGTCCATTGGATCATAAATTAAGTTGGGTTCGCAGTATCGATATTGGAATCGGTATCGGACCCTTACTATGAGTATCGGGGCCGACGTTATCGGCAGTATATCGGTGGTTTCGGATCAAAATATCAGATATTTGGTATCGAAAACAAATAATTATTAATAAATTATTAGAATTTTAGAAAGAATATTTTATACATTTAGGCATAATTTAAGTATTTCCATGTGTTATTTTTAGTAGTTTTGAAATTGAATGAAATACTAGTTACCCATGTTGATTGATTACCTGCGATAAATAAGTTTTCTTCTTTTACATACTTTTACAACCTTACTATGCTTTTTTACACCCTTGTTAATTTGCCTTTTCGTTCAATTTTCTTTGCTGAATTGACTAAAAAAGTGACCCTTAATGTTGCTATCAGTCGGTCTCGGATCGGGACATGCCAAACTGTATCGATATCGGCCGATACTGCAAACTATGTTAATTGATAATGAGGTTGCTGCTTTGTTCAATTGATTATAAAGAAATAGACGGGAAAGATAATGAAAATATAGATAAAACCTTTTCATAGTTTTTTTTCACAAATTTTCTTTCTAACAATTAAAGAAAAGCAATCATTGGCAATAAAAAAAAGAAATTTTTTTTGCATTCATTTCCTTATATTCGTCTCCCAGCAACAGAATATGTGGTTGTTTGATTACCGTCCAATAGAACTACCCTTAGATTGGTGTATTAAAATGGGACTACTTTGTCTATGACCTTATTATTTGATGCAATGTTCACCTAGGTAATTCTGGTCTCCTGGAAATTTTTGGACCAGATGATTATGGCTTCTTAGTGATTTAAGGCATCCTGGGAATTAAGAAGTTAGATGATCTATGTCTTATTTGTGTATACCACTTGATCATTCTTCCAATCTATCTTCTCATGAAATTAAAGGTCGTGAGTCCCATCTCCAATGTATTTTCAAGATATTATATGTCTAACCTATGACATCTGAAATCCTCCAAAAATAGAAGCTTAATAGGAGTTTATATGTCAAGCTTGACTATTTCTTGGTTCATGGTTGCTGACACAGGTTGTCATGACCCGCACCCAGATATTCGGGCACGAGTATGTAGGTACGTCTAGCCTACGCCGCAACATCGGCAGTAGAACGCTGTCTGGGACAATTCTAACTAACTAACATCTCAATAATATAATATGGTACATGTCAATCATCTCAACTCCAAACGGAGGAATAATATAGTATCTCACAAATGTTACTAAACTCAATCACAATGCAAACTAAGAAAGATAAAGTACGAATGGAATAGCGAAGAAAAGAAACAAGATACAATCCACAAGTCAAAAATAATATACAAGCCATGAATCTCAAAAATAGTCTAATACAAGTCCATCAAAATATATAAATTAAACCTCATCGGGCTCTACAACTAAGTCCTCTGGTCTATAGGAGTATCCTCTATAGGTAGACCGTCCTACGGTCCGTAGATTGTGGGACACTGATCTATAAGCCAATTATCTGAAAAAATATATCCGATCAGGATTAGAGCAAAGTACATACCTCTGAAAGTAGTTTCAATAACATAATTGAGCATATAAAATAGATAATAGAAAAGAATACAAGATAACTAAACATCTGAATGAATGAACAAGAGAAAACAGGTAATATACTGGAATAGAGAACAATCAATATGAATATCTGCAATATGAAGAAGTAGCTGAAATCTAACTAATGTGCCTCAGAATACAAGTTTATTATGTGATCGGTTTGGGTTGAACATGATCAATAAGGTAAGTCGATTACAAGTATGACATGTAATCGGTATGGACACGAATAACAATGGGGCTTTGATCACATAATCAACTTCTACTCCCCCATCCCCAACTAATATCAATGGATCAAATTACGATACGTTACGAATATGAATATGACCACTGAACATGAGCAGTGGGTGTACACGAATATAATCACACTGAACACGAGCAGTATGTATACACGAAATATAGTAGTCAATACCCAATACCCACGATAAAATACATATGCAGGAGTACCCGCTGAACACGGTAGAGGATAACATCTCTTGATAGGATTCATGTAGTACCAGTCCGTGAAACCACTGTGCCGAAATCAAGTATACAGCTCTAGAACATAAAATATATACACTATTATGAATTAAAAACTAACAGAGAAATATACTCGCCTAAAGTCCTGAGCAAAGTGTGTCTCTCGATGCCCAAGCTGGTGTCACACAGACCTATATATGGTATGTTACATCAATACAAGATTCTGGAATAAAAATAAGTTAAACTATTATAATTCGAGGTCATGAAGCCATTTTTAAGACAAAACAGTCAAACTAGGTCAAACCGACTATTTCTAGGTCGTAAGAGTCCAACTCTTGGATACTAGGTCAATATGCTATGAAACTAAACCATACTAGCTACGCTAAGATGCTAGGAGACACACACAAAGGCCGTATCATAGGATACACAAGTTTTTAATATGAAAATAGTAATTTATATATATATATACAAGTCAATACATATAATACCTTAGTTAACTAATGCAAATATGATACCTTGGCCTTGCACTAATGCGTATCACACTACCACACACCTATCTCGATACTCAAACCCAATACCTTGAGTATCGATCCATTACCTTGATATTACCTTGGTATCCCAAGATAATTCAAATTCTCGTACATATAGCTAATATATAGCCATGCCCAAATACTAACTACATGCTAACCATAACTAACTACTAATATATTATATACCAATACATAAATACATATACCTACATAATAACTTACCAATACAATACTACATATCTACATATCGTTAATAAGCTAACTATTACCCAAATCTACTAACTATCAACATATCATACATATACTAATATACATATCTAACTAACTATATATTAAACAAATAGTTAACATTAATACTAACTAACTGAACACCAACTCATCTAAACTCACCTACTAGCTAAGTACCATAACCCACTAGCTAAACCATTACCTAAATGCCTTACTCTTGCTGCTGTGCTACTGATGCATGCTGATACTGATAGCTTCTTGTGCCTGATACTGGCCTTGATGTACTGCACTGCACATCCAAGATTTGATGCAACTGTAACTGCTTGCTGCCTAGCCTCTGCACTGCAGTGCTTTGCTGTAGCAACTGCTACTTGCTGGATTGCTCTTGCTGTATTGCTAAACTGCACTTGCTCGAGGTTGCAGTATCCTGCTGCTGTGCTCCGTGCTGATTTGGTGCAGATTGAACTGCAGTTGCTGTGCACTAGTATGCACACTACATCTACTGTACAGTTGCATTGCTGCACATACTGCTCTATGCAGTGCTGTTTGTTGATGCACTGCATCCTCCCTGTTGTGCACCTCAGCTGACCCGAGCCCCTTCAACACTGCCAAACTGCTAGTTTCTCTCCCTCATTGACAGTAACTGCTACTGCAATGTCTCTATTTGCTGCCTAGTTGCTGTGCACTAGCCCTCTCACTCACTATAAATACTACAACCAAATGCACACACCCATCTACATATATATACCAATATATATACACTCTCCTATACATATATAGATGTATACACAAACACACATATACACATATAGATATATATACACTCATACATATATACATATATATATAGTATCTCATATATACATAACTACATAGACACAAAGATATATATATATATATATATATATATATATATATATATATATATATATATATATATATATATATATATATATATATATATAATATATATATATATATATATATATATATATATATATATACTCATCTATACAATATAATATAAATATATACTCATATATATATATATATATATATATATATATATATATATAAATATATACTCATATATATATATATATATATATATATATATATGAGTATATATTTATATTATATTGTATAGATGAGTATATATATATATATATATATATATATATATATATATATATATATATATATATATATATATATGTATATATATATATATATATATATATCATATAATCTATCATATTTAATATATATACTAGTCACATTGAATTATGAAGCAATGAAACAAACACGTGGAGTGTACCGCACCCGTATCACACTCATTCTATGATACGCTTACGATACGGCTCCACCACACAACCAAATATATCCCGAAGGATACGAGTAAGTCTAGATTACTAATTATGAACAATACGAATAATAATTAAATCAACTACATGTCCGTATTAAGATATGAGATGCACAAATCCCCGTGTCGGAGGAAAACCCCTAAAATCAATCTGTATCGCCAAATTGACGGGATACGGCCTACATATATCCAATTATGGATATGATACTAGTCACAAACAATCAAACATATGTCAATTAATCTAATTGACCAATTGACAAATACCACATGTGCCAATCTCAAAATTCTTCCAAAATTGACACAAAAATACCCATAACTTCCTCCATAGGTCTTATATGAACCTAATTTCAATTTCTATGGGTAGCCTATGCATGTGGGGTGGTTTCTTATGGTTAAATCTCATATTTAGAATCTACTAAGAGAGGAAAAACTGAAATGTACCTATTGGAAGATGGATTCCCAATAAATTTTTTTTCCAAATAATGAATGTAGCGTCCTCCTTGTAGATCCTTGCTCCCTTCTTGTAGATCCTTGTCCTTCTAGCCTCTAATGATGAATAGAAAAAGAATTTGAGAAGAAATTGATAAGGGAATGGTGAGGGAATGAAGAAATTAGAAAGGGGGAAAATTCTAGATCTAATTAAAATGAGAAGAGAGAGACTCACTCTCCTCCCTTAATGTGGCCGGACCTAGCCCCCTCTCCCAAGCAATATGAAATATCCACCTTGGGGCCTCTCATGAAGAAATTAATTAAGGAGGAAGTATTCTAGTCTAATAGTTTTACTAATTAATTAACCCTTCTAATGAATGGGCCTAATTATTGGGCTCAATTTAAATTAAAATAAAATATTGGATTCATGCATCTAACTAACTAGTTAGGTCTACTATACAAGTCCAAAAATAAATACTACATCTAACAATAAATAAATAATATAATAAATAATAATCACACATGCATAATATTAAATATAATACTCCTAAAATAAAAATACCCATGTTAATTATAAACTACCCTTGATTGAAAATGTGAGGGTGACAATCTTACCCACCTTAAAAAAATTTTATCCTCGAAATTAAGGAAGAAACTAACTACCAAAAACAAACAATATAATTCAAGAAAGAATTATACCTCACGGCTCGAACATATATGGATATCGCTCGCGCATCTCGTCCTCTCGCTCCCAGGTACTCTCTCCTGGCGAGTGATGCCTCCACGCGATGCGCACCAAATGAATCGTCTGGTTCCTCACCACATTCTCTCTCCGATGCAGAATCTTAACTGGCTGCTCTGGATAGCTAAGAGTAGGGCCTACCTCTATCTCTGAGTGATCCAACACATGACTGGGATCTGCCACGTATTGTTTCAGCTGCGACACGTGAAACACATTGTGCACTCCCTCCAATGCAGATAGTAAGTCTAGTCTGTAAGCAACTACAACGGCCCTCTCAAGAATACGGAAAGGTCCGATAAATTACGGACTAAGCTTTCTGCCTCCACCAAAATGAATTATGCCACGTGTCAGAGAAATTCTCAAGAAAATCAGACCGCCAACCTAGCACGAAACACAACCTTAGCATTCTAATAAAACAATAATCACAAGCAATGTAAAACAAAATCTATACCTCAAACCTAATGGTCTCCGGTGGCTATCGGCCCAATGCCGTTGTCTGTCCTGTGCCACCCGAGTCTATCCCTGATGAGCTTCACCTTCTCAGCTGCATCCACTACCATCTCTGGTCCCAATAAAGCTCTCTCACCAATATCATCCCATAATAACAGAGTGCGACATCTTCATCCATACAACACCTCAAATGGTGATATCTCAATACTGCCTTGGTAGCTATTGTTGTAAGAAAACTCTACCAAGTGAAGATGATCCTCCCAAGAACCTCTAAGATCTAAAACACAGGTGCATAGCATGTCCTCGAGAGTCTGAATAGTCCTCTTCGATTGTCCGTCGGTCTGAGGGTGATATGAAGTACTGAACTTGATCTGAGTGCCCAAGCTAGCTTACAAACTCCTCCAGAAGTGGGACGTGAAGCGACTATCCTGATCCGAGACTATGCTCACCGAAACTCCATATAATCTGACTATCTGACGAACATACATCTCCGCGAGCTTCTCCGTAGATGTACCCACTTTGAATGGTAGAAAGTGGGCTGATTTGGTCTGTCTACGATGACCCTAATTGCATCTTCACCTCCTGGAGAACGTGGAAGTCCTGAAACAAAATCCATTATCACATGCTCTCATTTCCACTCTGGAATAGGTAAAGGCTGAAGCAATCTACCTGGCCTCTGTCTCTCCATCTTTACTTGCTGGCAAACCAAACATCTGGATACGAAGCTAGCTACCTCCCACTTCATACCATACTACCAAACATGCTCTCTCATGTCCCTATACATCTTGTTGGCACATGTATGCATAGAGTACTGAGATCGATGTGCCTCCTGGAGAATCTTCTCGTGCAATGTTCCACTCGGCACACACAATCTGGTACCATGTCGCAATGATCCATTATCTGCAATGCTGAAGTCCTCTGCCAACCCTATCTAGACATGTAACCACTTTGAGGAATATAAATCTTGTCATACTGATGAACAAGCCATATAATTTTTTTATCGACATAATAGAACATTACTCAGAGCATTGAGTGAATGCGTCTTCTCTCATTTGAATGCACTTTTTGTTGCATTCTATGTGTTTCTTCTATATGTTTCTACAGATTCATCTAATTCAAATAGAATACGTATCTTGATTTTCTTTTATTTACTCAATTGAAAACCAAGCTTCACTGTTGTGAAATGCAGTTTTTGAAAGAAGTGTGCAAGAATATAATAGAATACTTAATGGACTTAACCAAAGTTAATTCTGGGTTAGTGTTTTCAAACCAACAGATGAGTCACTCTACCTAATCCATAGCTCTAGGAAGCATGGACACTCCAACAGATGACTTTTCAATTAGAAAGTCATAGCCTTTACAAAATTCAATGCATTTTTTTATAGATCAATTTTATCTATATATTTTTTGTGCATCTAATTAGAAAATTTTAATATAGATTAGATTTGGATTTTAATTTGACTGGATTATATTTTAAGTATGCATGTGTCCACTTGGAATTTTAGATTAATATGGGACCAAGTATCTCTTTGGATACTATAGTTTTTTTTATTATAAATAAGTATTTGCAATTTTGTATTCGGATAGTTTATAAAGTATTTAGTATTTCCCAAATTAAAAAATTAGTTGGGACACTTGTTATAAAATTAATATTGGACATTGTAAACTTGTATGCTGCCACAATAATTGTCACATCAACTACAAAGAATAGTTTGGTGAGATAATTTAGAGGTAGGACTAGAATTATTCTTAATAGCATTGGAAATAATTTATGTCATAGGATTGTCACATCAATAACTTGTATGCTCCCCACTGCAGTACTTCCAGAGCAAACTCTCGAGCACAGGTTTTTTATTTCTGATATTTACAATATTGTTGTCCCCCTTATCAACAACAATTTGTATTCAATATGCACGCCAATACATAGCAAGTTGTAAGAATTGATGTCTTCGGTTCTTTATTGATGCATTATCTAGAATTCTCATCCTCCGTAGTGAGTCTTGAGTGCTTCAGGAGGCTCTTCTTCTATGAAATAAAAAACATGTACTCGAGAGTTTGCTCTGGAAGTATTGCTTCAGGAGGCTCATCCTGCGAATGATCGTCTTCCGGTCACTAATGAAAGTGTGATCCAAGAAATTATCGTAAGCTGTTTCACCTAGGTTTTTCGCTACCAATACACTAGAAGTACAAAAAATTGAACATTATTTCACAGAATATTTATAGATAAATTAATTGACATAAAGAATATAAGGAAAAATAAAATATTAGTCATGCAAATTACAGTTTCATGATCATGGTATATATTAAGACATGCAAAAATATTGCTCTACAGAGCATGTGCGCCTTTTCTTTCATACCATCATACCATACGACTAAGAGACATGAACATAACCAAGAAAGCCAGTCATCAGCTACAGGTTGATTGAATTCATTACCAAGAAATAAATTCTGCAGAGGTAGGGCTAAAGCAAAACTATATATGTCCAGCCCATTGAAACGAGTATATATAAGTTACCACCATTTAGTCTAAAAAATTACAAAAATAAAGATTATTATGAGACCTCTAAAAAACTACAATACATATTTTATTATTGTTGCTTGAATATATATATATATATAATACCATCATCGTTCAACTCTATCCAGTGTGGCACCAAAGCTTGGAAAAGAGGACGAGTTTGAACTTAGTATCGGCCGATACCGACCCGATATGGCCGATACCGATACATGTACTATATTTTTAATATAGAATATAACATCTATTTTAACTATATGGATACATATATTTATATCTGTTATTAATTATATTCTTTGTTTCCATCTATCTCACCAGATGACACCCATGACCCGAGCACGTGTACGTCACTTGAGAGTGGTACCTCCTACTATTAAGGAGAAAGTGGTACCTCCTACTGTTAAGGAGGAAGTGACTATTAAGGAGGAAGTTTCACCTCCTACTGTTAAATTAGAAGCATTTGTTAAGGAGGAAGTGGCAACTCCTACTATTAAGGAGGAAGTGGTACCTCCTACTGTTGGGTAGGCACCAGCTTAGAGGAAAAGTTTCAGTCATCCAGCACCTATAGCAGAGATTGATCACCTATACGCTGCTTATGCGAAGTATATGAGGGACTGGGTTCTGCCCTAGCGTATTGAATTTTCTTGAGAGATTGAGAAATTGAATAAGACTTATGGTGTAACTGTGATACTTTTATTGTGCTTATTGTATGACTGTGATACTCTTATTGTGCTTATTGTGTGACTATGATACTTTTATATTATATTTTTTTTATGACTGCGATACTTTTATTTTGTGTTTATTGTGTGACTGTGATATTTCATATATTTTTATGATATTTCGTACCCAAAAAATTCAACGGAGGGTTGCTCCGGGTCTGTTTATTTTTATAAACTATTATAAGTCTGTGTATTTGTTTTATTTATATTAAATGTATGTTAATTTATCGGTGTTGAGTGTTCCACTGAAGGGGTCGGCGAACCCAGGGAATTCAACGGAGGGTTGTTCTGGGTCTATTTATATAAATTATGAATTCATAAACTGTAGGAAGATTGGTTTGGAAACCATTTTATATTCTTTTTTTATTTTTTCACTAAAAATTTAGCGACATTTAGCGCCGTTTATATACGTTACTAAATACGTCACTGAATACGTCGCTAAATACGTCGCTGAATATATTTCTAAATATGTCACTGAATGACACTAAATTGCTGATATGGCAGTATTTTCCAGTCAATAAAATGTCCCTAAATGTGTTATAAAACATCGCTAAAAAGAAACAAATTTAGCAACGTTTAGCGACACACAAACACGTCACTAATTTACCGACGTTGAGTCGCTAAACGTCGCTAATATGGAAAATATTAGCGACGCGGTAAAATAACCCAAAATCCTAAGAGCTAATCCAAAATCACCTACTCGATTGACAAGCATAGCTTTTATAGCTGCAATCCGGACATTTCGGGAGAAAACCTTGGGCAAGAAATCCCTCTCGCCAAGACTATTTGCAAATACGTCACTAGAAAATATCGCTATAGCAACATTTTGCGACATTTTTCCTGTTAGCGACTAGCTTAAATGAGACTTCATTAAAATATCGCTAATTACGTCGTTAAGTTTTTTAGCGACATTTTTAGGCTATTTAGCGATGTTTCCAGACGTCGCTAATTTGACTTATTCTGATAGTGTCGAAGATCGAGGTGGGTCCGACTCTCAGCTACCCAGAGCAGCCAGTGGAGATTCTGGATCGCAGGAAGAAGGTGCTACAAAACCAGACAAATTTTTTGGTATGCGTTGCATGGAGGAATCACTCTCCGGGAGAGTCTACATGTGAGAGGAAAGCCGAGATGCGCGAGCGATACCCTTATCTCTTTGAGCCGTAAGGTATTATTCTTTCTTGTTTGCTGTGATTGTTTGTTGTAGTGCTAAGTTCTTTCTTAAATTTTGAGATTTTTTTCTTTCTAAGGAGGGTAGACTTGTCACTACCAAATTTTTTGATGAGAGTATTTTGGTCATTTAGTATAATTATTATTTAGTAATTAATATATATTTATATTGTGCTAATTATTTAAATTGTGCTTGTGCTATTTAATTATTTGTTAGTGGGCCAGCCTATGTTTATTTGGACTTGACACTAGTTGACCCATTAGTTAGTCATGACATTTTGAGCCAAACATGAGACCAAGCCCATTAGACCCTCTTCCTTAGTTAATTAAGAAGATTAGTTTAATTTGTATTAGTTTAGAAACTTTCTAATATAGCCCTTCTTAATTATTCTTCATAATTATATAGTAGGGGTACCTTGGATATTTGATGTTGCTTGGAGGGAAAGAAAGGGGGGCGGCCATATGAGGACTCCCCATTCTCTCTCATCTTTATTAGTTTATTTCAATTAGATACCCAATTGTGTTCTTCCTCAAATTGACTCATTCCTCCATAAATTGAACCCAATTCACCCTCCTTCACCCTCATTCCCTCTTAATTTCATCAAGTAAAGAGCATTGGAGCTTGGATTTGCAAGGAGCACTTGGCAAGGGAATTATGTCATAATTGTGTCCATTGAGCATTTCATTGGAAATCCATATCCCAATAGGTAAATTCTGAATCTACCCCTTAAGTTAGACTCTAATTTATGTATTTAACCATTAGGAATCATCCATTGGCTTAGGAATATCCATAGGATCAAGAGTTAGGTCCATATAACTTGTATTATAAAAGTTATACGGTAATTTGTGTTCAAATAGGAAGAATTACGAGATTGACACATCAATTGTGTGTCATAAGATCAATTAGATCCAATTAGACTTAGATCGGGGTTGTGAGACTAAGTATGTGTCCATAATTTGACACGAGTAGAGCATATCATGGTATTTTATGATACGATATGCTATGAGACTCATTTTTGGTTATTTTGTATGAATGCTCTTCAATTCCTATTATAACTAGTTGTATTAGTTATTATATTGAATATTTGATATATAGAAATGTGTATTATAGAATATTTAGGGTTTTGGCTTCGCAATTGGGAGTGTATTTTGAGTATCACAAGTGTTCTTGATAATTTCTTGGTAAAATGCCAATAGGATGTGAGTGTGCTTACATTTACAATGTTAGAGTGTATATGCTTTATGAATAATTTATGAACTATATATATATATATATATATATATATATATATATATATATATATATATATATATATATATATACAACACTACCACTAACACCCTAATCACTGATACAACAACATATATATATATATATATATATATATATATATATATATATATATATATATATATATATATATATGTTGTTGTATCAGTGATTAGGGTGTTAGTGGTAGTGTAGTAGCTAGAGACTGTGAGGAGTGACTGTGTTCAGTTCACTGTGTGTATACTGGTAGTGCACCATGGTGCACTGCACTGTGCCTCGGTTGGAGACTGTTAGAGGGGTAATGTGTTCAGGTTGCAAGTAAGGTGGGTTGCCAGTTGTGCAGCAAGAGTAGTAGTGTGCAGAACTTGGAGAAGGATTCCCGTGTACTAGAGCACCTGTGCCCCTGCACCATCATGTAGGGACTGCACAGTATTTAGATAAGAGGAGTACAGATTATATTATTGTCTATCATAGGTGGAAACAATATAGACACTAATGTAGTATCAGCTCGAGCAGAACTTGAGTTGCAGTACACTACATGGTTTATCAGTTGGGTTGAGGGACCTAGATTAACCTGCATTTAGTAGGAGGTTGACAGTTTGTGCTGTGCACAGATTTAGCACAACATCAACAAAGATAATGCAGGCAGTGAGGGGGTTGATACTGCAGAATATTATAGATCAGTGGGGGAAGTGATAAGGTACCTGAAGAGAGATGCATGGGTAACCATCAGCACACTATAGTTGGCAAATTGGGTTGCTGTGCAATGTGAAGGAGGCTAGTATCAGGTGGTAAGAGACATCAACTATGCAGTTATAAGTTGCATGCACAGAACCTGTAGATGGCAAGAATTCTGCAGTCAGGTATTGAAGGAAAAGGTGGCAGCAAATGTGTTGCTGCAGGCAACACTGTGAAGGGGGATCTGTATATTACACAGGGCAGTGGCTTGGGTTAATTGAAGTAAGGGTTGCCTATATGATGGAGTATGGTATTAGTGTTTAGCTTTGTAATATGCAGGGTGTACTATGGGGTTGGGTACATGTTGCTCAAGTAGATTAAGTACCCGATATTGGTTGGAGGAAGTGAAGCAACTGCATCAGTAATAATGTATCGGTATTGTGAAAACTGATACAAGTAGGAGGGGGTGTACTGCACTAGTAGGCAACAACAGCAGCACACCTCAGTTGCTTATGGATCAGTGTTAAGTATATATTAGTGAGTATCAGTGAGTGTGATTGTGTATCTCAAGTATCAGGAGTGCAGGCTTATAGGTTTGTTTCTGAGATATAAGTGTGTCAAGTATCAAGTTTATTAGTATGGGGCTTTGAGTGATAGCTAATATATAGTGTAATTTAGTATCAGTCATTGATATGTTCGTATATTAGTGTATTAGTTAGTATATATTAGATATGATTAGTAATAGTTAAGATATTAGTTATACTCTAAGGTAATGGCCTAGTATAGCCAGTATAAACTAGTGTTAGCTAGTTAGTGGCCAATATAGACTAATTAACTTAGTATGGACCTAGTTTAGCTAGAAATGGCCTAGAAGAGCATGTTTCAGTACATTTATCTCATTTATCACTTTATTACAATAATTTGACATGCCATTTATATTTAGGTGTGTGTGACACCAGCTATTGTTATACCCTGGTCCCGCCCGGGCCGCCGCTCCGCCCTGCCCCGCCCCGTGCGGCCGGGATGTAACGAACCGGGCACGAATCACCGTGCCTCGGCGTGCCGGACGCGAATCACCGCATCCGTGTCACGGGTGCGAGGGAGGAAGGGGAGCTAATCGAATGGCCCGAGTCGAGCTTTCGGGGAACGTGATGCCGCACGGGCCTGGGGTTGCGCCCGTGCAAGGCCAATCATTTAAGTTGATAGTTGGCTATCATCGCATCAATCGAGTAAGCAGCGGAAAGGGACTTGTTGCAATGCAATGCATTTAGCCAACTGAGCGTTCGGGACAATCGAGGCAACTTGGGTTTCCTTTAGCAAAGGCACACGTTCGTTCCATACATTATGCCCCCTTATACGATAGCATTCTCGGGGCAACAATCGAAACCAGGATTCCGGGTCCTCGGGACTGTGGCACGCCTATCGCTCCCTCGGACGATCCAGTACCTGCGAGCAAGTAAACTGTTGGTGGGTCAGCACTTTATACAAGTACTGGTGAGATAAATCAACTGAACAGAAACAAGCATTCACTCAAACAGGCACTAAGTAATCATGTTATAAAATATTACATTACTAGTGATCTTTTTAGTTTTACCTAGGTTCGTTTTATACAGTTCTAGCAGAGTCATATTACATTGCTTTTGGAAACATGTTTGGAAACAGAGTTTCATATTGAATATATAAGCAAGCAAGCCGTTCATATTTCAGGGTGTGCGCAGCGTGTCTCGTGTGACTCCAGGGTCAGATGCAAAGCTAGACACACAATGCACGATCTTAGGGGCAGTCATCTAACCAAGCCAACACAATGAGTTAGCTATATGCAGGGCGGTCCCCGAGTATCTCAGGATTGGCAGCTGGTGGAACAGCATACCAATGACTCATTTCTCTGATGCTAATGGCAGCTGTGACCCATGGTGGCTATGACGCATGCAGTTCAGCTCTCCACCAAAAGCCATTGTCCGACCGCGTGCGAATGCATGGAACACTATCAAATAAACTCTAGTATGCAGACGAGACGAACCATCAGAATACAATCCTTGTTGCGGGGCAATCCGACTTATCACTTAAACACGTTCAGGCACAGTATGGTTCTCTCGAAGCATAGACGATAGTGAACATGTTCATGCACTCTAAGCAGGCGATTCAGGATTCTCGTTTAGCAGACATTGATTCAAAGACAAGCTAGGTGAGTTCGTTCATTAACATGCAAGGCAGGTTCTATCATTCTCTTAAGAAAACATTGCAAGCAAAAACTCAGGTTATTATTAAGGCGTGCAAGAATCAGAGAACGAAGTTCTGCCCACTCACCTTGATATATAACGCCGGCGCGGAGCAGGGCGTTACAGCTATGATACCGAGGTATATTATTTACTCAGGACCACAAACGAGTACATTCTCTGATAGTTTCCTTATTTGATAGCCTCTATGTTTTATGTATTTAGTATTGATATATTTGATTCTTGACACGATGGTTTCACGGATTGGTATACGTGGATCTTGGTCATGAGATATTATTGTCGTGGTTACTTAGTGATCGTTGTATCGTGTTTCATGATTACTCAGTGATTACTGTGATATCTTAGTGATTATATAGACCATGATCATAGTACATGATATTATAGACCGTGCAGTATGATATGTATGTTATAGCGTGTCATGATTTGGATCCGTGTACTAGTCGGGGGTTAAAGAAATATTAGTAGATATGTGATCATACCTTATAGCCCGTGATTTAGTATAGCCCGTGATAGTTAGCAGATCATGTCACTCACGCGTGATCATACTAGCTCACCTTTTTATATATAGCCCGTGTTAGGCCCAAGCCAATCACATTATCTCACTAATATTTTAAGGCACATTTATATATTATTTTCTATATTTTATTTTATTACATTATTGTTTCTCATCATATTGTTCTCAGTTCTTGCCATTATTTATCGTGATGCTCTTTCTCGTGATACATGCTAGTTCAGTTACTTCCATCATTTATGTTCATTGTTATTACCGTTTCATAGTTTTTGTCAATTATTGGAACTGCTATTTGGGTTGTACTATGCTCCAATTATGACTGGATATATTTTTTAGATAATTCATTAGAGGACTAGTGTCCTACGTACTATAGGCCACAGGATGGCGAGCCAGTTGAGTTATCACCCGTAGAGCCTGTTGAGTTAGTACCAGCAGTTGATGAGGCATAGTTAGTTTATTCATGAGATTGTATATGTCAGTTAGACTTTGGCATTGTATTATTATTTGATGTCTTGTGTTGAGATTAGACTTAGACTTGTGATATATTTTGTGACTTTATTTCTTTTTTTTTGTTCCAGATCGTGCCTTATCATCCTCTAGTTTGTTATTATAATTAAGTATTGTTTACCATTACCACATTATCATATTATCCTCCATTTGGAATTGAGATAGCATGAAAGGTACCTTATATATATTGTGTGATATGTGTAGATAGTATTTTTGACCTAGACTACATTCTATCGTCGATCCTGCAGCGTAGGCTGGACGTACACACGTACTTGTGCCCTTATACCGGGTGCAGGTCATGACAATCGATGCAACTGTGCATCGACTACATACCAAGAGCTGAATAAAGTTACCAAACAAAACAAGTATCCATTATCGAGAATAGATGACATATTCGATTAGCTGTAGGGTACGTCATTATTCTCTAAGATAGACCTTCATTTCGGCTACCACTAATTGAAGATCAAGCCAAAGGACGTGCCAAAGTCAGTATTTCATACTATAAATTCTTGGTGATGTCATTTGGATTGACAAATGCCCCCTACTACCTTCATGGATTTGATGAACCGAGTCTTTAGATCATTTTTTTGACAAGTTTGTAGTATCTTATGCCTTAAGACAGTTGAAGATGCATGAGAGAAATTATCCTACTCATGACCTAGAACTGGCAACGATTATATTTGCATTGAGATTATGGTAAAACTACTTGAATGACATGTCTTACAAAATTTGTACTGACCACAAGAGCCTCAAGTACATATTCGCTCAAAAGAATCTGAATTTGAGACAAAGACGATGGTTGGAGCTTATTAAGGATTATGACTTGACCATTGAATATACAATATGCAACACATATTTTACATAATGAGCCTTCATAAGTATATTTTTTCGGAGTGCTTTATCCTTTGGAGTACATAGTCTTTCCTTTAGTCGTAATGCTCCATCTTCAAGCTATGTGAAATCAATTACATTTTCCTCTGCCATTTGTCCATAGATTTTCTATATAAATTCATCTTCCTTTTTCTCAAGTTGAAGTTAAGCTAACTATATGCTCTAACTGTAGACGCGGAACTCAATGCCTATATTCTCTAAATCCTTCAATATCTCACTTGTTATAGAAAGTGCTCCTACGAAACTCTGGCTCAACGCATCAGCTATTACATTCGCCTTACCTGATGTATCCTGGCAACATAAAGATATATAGTGATTTTTGTACAAATTCTCGTTATAAAGAAGGATGTCTTTATATCACAATGTCTAACTTGTCAGAGAGTAAAGGTAGAACATGAGAGGTCCGGCAGGGAGATACAGAACCTTGCCATTCCAAAGTAAAAATAAGACTATATAAGTATGAATTTCATTGTGGGCTTACCAAAGATGTAGTAGAGGAATGATGTGATTTGGGTCATTATTAATCAATTGACCAAGTTGGCTCATTTCATCACCATCAAGGTTTCTTGGAGCATTGATCGATTGGCTCAGATTTATCTAGATGAGATAGTTTAGTTGCATGAAGTGCCAATATCAATAGTTTCTGATCGGGATGGGTAATTATTCTTACGTTTCTGGAGTAGACTTCAATCGAAAAATGGGGACAAAGTTGAAATTCAGTTCGGTGTATCATCCTTAAATCAATGGCCAAATAGAATGGGTGAATCAGATTCTCGAAGACTTATTATGTCTTTGTGCAATGGATTAAAGTCAAGTTATGACATCCACTTACCGTTGGCAGAATTTATATATACTAACTGCTACCAGTCCAATATTCAGATGGTGCCATATGAAGTACTATACATGCAAAAATGAAGATCACCCATATGCTTGGATGAAGTTGTCAAATGGCAAATTCTTGGTCCACATTTAGTTGAACAGACTGTTCAAAAATTTTATTAATTCAAAAAAGACTGAAAGTTACGCAGAGTCGACAGAAGAGTTACAAAGATACTCATAGACGGTCTCTAGAATTTATGGTGGGCGACCGCGTATTTTTGAAGGTAGCATCCATCCGAGGAGTCATGAGAATTGACGCAAAGAGAAAGTTGAGTCCAAGATTTGTTGGTCCTTTCGAAGTTCTCAAGTGAGCCGTACCAGTTGCCTACCGGATCGCGTTGCTACTAGCATTAGCTGAAGTGCATGATATTTTTCATATTTCTCAACTACGGAAGTAAGTGCATGATCTAAGTCATGTCGTAGATCTTGGTCTGTTGGAACTACAAGCAGACTTGTCCTACGCAAAAAACATGTTCACATCTTGGACAATAAGGTAAAGCTACTACAAAATCATGTTATCTTTTTGGTCCTCATGCTTTGGAGGAATCATGCTGTCGAGGAGTTGACGTAGGATCTTAAAACTAATATGAAAAATAAATTTCTTTATTATTTGATAGAGGTAGGTGTCACGCCCTCCCAGAGTATGGAGATCCATATACGTGAATACATCCTTCGGCTACACGCCAATACAATACGCTAGTATTCGCATATAAGATTATCGTCTGTAGATTCTAGGATTAAGTATTAGGTATCTAAGAACATAAGAATAGTTACATATATTACATTTTGACTTTATAAATAATTATACATATCAAGTACCAAAGTTCTCAAAACCTTTAAATTTATATTTATTTAGCTACAAAATGAAATCTGTTGCATTTCCAGGAAAATATTCATTTATCCATTCGTCAACTTCATTAATGTTGTATAAAGACAACATTTCTTCAAGATTATCATCCTCTCATAGTAAACAAAACTAGGTCATCAAAATAACAAGTAATTTCTTATATCATGAACAGTTAAATAAACAATAAAAAATGGTATTAGAATTTCAAGGAAGAGTCTATGTCTGAAAATAAAGAATAACTGATATAAAAACTAGAATACTTGCTACTGATTTATAGTATTAACTTAAAATATGAGGTTTTATTCCTAATAAAACCTATTCTATTTGGTGTCAAAAATGCAACCATAATCATAATCCATAATACAAAATTCTTATATGCAAATACAATTTAGAGAACATATTGGATCAAATACATCGTCTAATATCTCGACAATAATCCTATATACCCAAAATAAGGTAAATTTTTGGATGGACGGTGCTTAGATTCTAGTCCCATAAGAGTTAAGAGTTTTCAAGTATTATGATATCAATGTATCATCTTTTATTTCTATAATATCACAAAAATATAAGAATAAATAGAATTAAAACAAGTGTCGAATTACTTGAGTTGTGCTCAAGAATTCTATTAAGTGTAGTGAGCTAAGCCTCACCTCAAACCATTATATGGCCATACGGATGTCAGCAACTACTGACCAATTTTTAACAAGTGTTTATTTTAAAGAGTTAGTATGGTGTGATCCAAATATTCTCTTTTACCCCAATGTAATTATATAAATTCTCAAATAAATTCTATCTAATCATACCCTTAATTAAATTGATTTGAAAACCAACCATATATATCCCTTTTTCGTGTGCTCATGGTATCAAGCTTATACGGTAATATTCTATTTGGTAGAAAATTTTAGAAAATATGTAATTTGTACTCCCTATCTTGGAGTATAAAATATTGAGATTTTGTTTATCTTTTTAAACTGATTATCAAATTTCAAAAAATTATTTTTCTCTAAAATTTATTAAAATTTTAGCATAGTCTCCTTTGTATTCTTGACTCCAAAAATTATCACAGTTATAAAATTGATATGGAACAACCCTCCGTAGAATTTTTCAGGTTAGTCGACCCCTTCAGTGGAACTTCTCAACACCAAAAATCATACGCTATATATATATATATATATATATATATATATATATATATAAACTGCGGAAACCGTTCCCCCAAACCAAGAATCTGTGAGAGAACCAAGCAATAACAATATACAAAACCAAATGCCAAACCACACAGAATATCACACGCAGACACGAACAAATTTTTACATGGAAAACTATTACGAAAAAACTACAGAAAAATCAGAGTCCAATCCAGAAAAGCCTCTACTAATAGAATAAAAAATACTCCGACTCCTTACAAATTTCTCACCGATCCAAACAGATCACCACAACTCTTTGGAATAGAAAATAGATCACAGATACACAAAGAACGAGACGACAAAAAAAGAATTATCCGAAACCGATCTCCACTTTGAAATAGCCTTCAATCTTTTTCTATCTCCTTCCAATGTTGTAAAAGCACTATTGCCTCCTTTTGTAATATTTTTGAGATATATTTTAGGGTTAGGAAACACCTAATATATATAGCCTCAAAATCACAACTACCATTCCTATTATATATAGTAATACCTGATCCAAATTTATTGAGATATTCCTATTATATGTAGGAATGTCCAATCCAAATCCATTGAGGTATTTCTATTATATGTAGGAATACTAAATCCAATTTTGGGATATTTTTCACATAGGTTGGGAACCCCATCCACTCCAACAAATCTCTTACATCTAACTAGGTAGATGAGCTCGTCATACCGATGATCCGCCTACAGTACTCGAACTTCCCCCTTGATAGAACCTTCGTGAACATGTATGCTCTATTTTTATCTATATGAACCTTCTTAAGCGCCACGTCCTTCTTCAAAACTATATCTCGTATCCAATGATACCGAGTCTCAATATGCTTGGACCGACTATGAAATGTCTAGTTCTTCATAAGGTGAATTACACTCAGGCTATCGCAAAGCAAAGTGTACTGCTTTTGCTTTAGCCCTGTAATGACCCACTTCGCTCAACTTGGAGTGTTGATTCAAACGACACAATTATAGTGAACCGTCCCGGCTAGCTCGACAAAATAACTCGCTTTAAGTTAAGGCATTCAAACTTGGCCTTCAGAAGATGTCCAGAATTATACTTTTTAGAGGCGCGCTCGGAGATTCGCTAGGCCAATGTGAATCATCGCTAAGGTGGATAGCTCCGATGAACCTGTCTTTGCTTAGCTGCACATTTAATAAAATGGAACAAAATATGCTAGTTATTAGGCAATAACCTTTGTATGCTAATAAAAGAGATAAACTCACATAGCTAAGGGACTAATCCCACCTGATCATATGTATAGAACATGGAAACTCTGCTCTGCTAGTTACGTAATATAGTATATTGAGTAAATAAAGTAGTTCCAAAATTATGCCACAAATTAGTTCTTATTTACACATCAATGCACCGCATCACACAGAGTTTGATATAGAGAAATAAGTTGAGTCATATTGCATATATATGCGGGAAGGCTATCCAGTAGTTGCCCCTAGTCGGGTGTAGGAAGCAAGAAAGGTAGAGATAAGAAAAAAATTGAGCATGAAGTCCTCGAAGAAGTAGAGAAACCAAGTGTGGTCCTCAGATAGTAGAAATCGAGCATGAAGTTCTCAGATAGTATAAAAGTGAAGAAGAAGTTGCATGGTCACGGACAATAGTTCCGCACAAAAAAATAGTCATCGAATGATATCTGAGGCATCAAAATTATGTCAGCCCGGGAGGACTATACTAGCGAGTTACTAGTGCGATCACTAGTGAGGTCCTAGTGAGATTGCTAGCTGAAGTACTAACAGGCGAGTGTGGGATGTCCATCAAAGCTTGCTACCGACCTGGAAAGACAGCCGACTCATCGGATGGTGAGGGAGTGTCACGACCCGCACCCAGAATAAGGACGCAAGTAGTGAGCAACGCCTAGCCTTCGCCACAGTATAGACGGTAGAATACTGTCTGGGTCATCCATACTATCTAAACTTCTCACACAAGATGTATAAGGTATCTATCAATTTAATCTCAACTCCAAATGGAGGAACAATATGGTATATGATAATGGTAAACTATACTCAATCACAATACAAACTAAGGAAGATAAAATATGATATAGAATAACGAATAAAAGAGTCACAATACATCCACAAGTCCGAAATAATATAAACATGCCAAATAACCTCAATAAAGTCTAATACAAGTCTAAATAATGAGTTTAAGCCTCCGCAGCCTCTGGTACTAGGTCCTCCTGCTATAAAGGAGTATCCTCTAATGGTACGCCGTCTGCGGTCCGTAGTAGGTGGGATACTGGTTTACGAGCCAATCATCTGAAAAATATATCCAGTCGGGATTGAAACAAAGTACATACCTCTGAAAGCAGTTTTAAATACATGATCGAGCATATATAACAGATAATAGATAAAAATATAAGATAACAAAATATCAAAAATAGAGTAAAGTAGAGCGAGCAGGTAATGTACTGGAATGAAGAACAAGCAATAGAACAACTGTAATTAAATGGAAAAGATAAAACTAATTAATGTGTCATAGAATACAAGTTCATTATGTGATCGGTTTGGGTTGAACATGAATACAATATAGTAACTTGATTACACGTGTGATATGTAATCGACATGTACATGAATACACTTGGGCTTGATCACATAACCAACTCCTAATCCTCTATCAACAACTAATACTAATGGATCCAATCATGATACGTTACGAACACAAATATAGGCACACTAAACACGAGCAGTGTGTGAACACGAAGTACACTAAAATCAATACCGATACACACACAAAAATACATGTGAAGGAGTACCCGCTGAACATGGTAAGGGATAATATCTCCTGACAGGATCCATATAGTACCAGTCCGTGTAACCACTGTGTCAGAATCAAGTATACAGTTCTAGAACATGCGATATATACACTATAATGAACTAAAAACCAACAGAGACATGTACTCGCCTGTAGTCCCGAATAATGGATATATCTCGATGCCCAAGCTGGTGTCATACAACCCTATAGAGGAATATCAAGTTAAATGGTGTGATGAAAGGAAAATGGGTTAAAAATATACTAATGCATGCTTCTAGATCAATACTAGGTCATACACTTACTTCTAGCTCCAAGCTAAGGTTATTAGACTCATATGGCTCTTAACTAGTCATATAAGTCAATACCAGCTATCTTGACCAATACTCATTTACTAACTGCTATATATATATATATATATATATATATATATATATATATATATATAACTTATAACTATGAGCTGAACCTTAACTAACATATACAACATTAACTAACTATACATAACACTAACTAATACCTAACTCTCTAATCATTACAGATAACTAGTAAGGACTGAGGTAATATCACTAATCGGCATTCTTAATAATGTGTATCCACTGACACACATCAGTGTATCAACTAATTTACATTAGTATATCAACTAATACTCATCTGTGTATCGACCTAGCTAACTAACTGGTACTAAAATACACTAATTGACATTAATCCAACTAAGAACTAACTAGTAATAACTAGCTAATATGTATTAACCTTCTATTACTAGATAACAATAATTCCATACTTATAATAACTCAATTCTAACTGAAACTCCTAAGTGACTAACATCTTACTAACACTAACTTAACTCACTATCATACAATCTAATACATTAACTTAGTATTTAAGTTCCCTTTATTGTATTAGTTATTGATACCCAAACTAACACCCCACTTGCTCAGTATCTGACACTATACATGGCCACTGCCACTGTCTACTATCTATGCAGACAGAGCTCCCTCACTTGCACTGGCTTGAGCTCACTTACTGTGCACCTTACCTGTCTACTGATACAGTTGTATCAATAACTAATACTGATTCAATTTCCTTGCTTCCCAAGTTATAGTGCTCTACAGATGTTGTGGTGCACAAATGAGTGCAAAACAGGCACTGCTACTGCTTAATGCTAATGCTACTGTCACTACTTCTAATTGTTGGTGCTTGCATTGCAGGGCAATATAAGCTGGCTCATCCCCACAACACCCCTGTACCCGAGTGTATTAGACACTAACTGTCCTAGTGCTACTCTCGTTCCTCTAACATTGATACTTCAATATAAGTCCAAACTTGAGCCCTTGTTTACTTTCTTATTACACACACCCAGATATGTGTACGCACACACCCAGATATATGTATGCACACACCCTTCTTAACAATATCTCACCTCAATGCACTGCACACATAATTTTACCCCAACCCGATACCTGGTGTCAGTTTCTTTTCTCTTCCTCTTAGCAGATCTGAACTGAACAACTTCCCTTTATAATACTACCTACACCCCATCTCCTACCTGAACAACGAGCATTCCCTTTATGTTAATACTATTGCTGCTATTACTTTAATCGTTCTGCTACTACACTTGCTTATTGCCATTTGATGCATGCTACTTGTTGGTTTGATACATGCTTATGCAGACATTGCTGCTACTTCTTATATTTCTGAAACCCAATCCCCATAACATCACTCCCTGTCAATTACCTGCAACTGAACTCTGTTCCATTGTACCTTGCTGTATAGTGCTCTCTCGAGCATCAATCCTCTTCACATTCATAATATTCCACACTCCCACAATACCACATCACAAACACCACAAACACAATACTACACAAGTACTTATATATATATATATATATATATATATATATATATATATATATATATATATATATATATATATGAACATCGACTCTTACATACATATATATATACACACACACACAATATCCCCCAAAATGCTAGCACTAGGCCAAGTACCAAACACTTGGTGTTCACACAGCAAGGTACTCATGATACGCTCATGATACACACCTAAAACTTCACGATACCCTACAATTAACATTTATATAAGCTAATTACATTATAATACAACTATTATAACTTGCTACAATGAGAATTAAGGAGTAATTACATAAAACACCCAAAATTAGGCCCCATGTCGTACCGTATCATAAAATACCATGATACGACCTACACATAACCATATATGGACACATACCTTGTACCCTAATCCCGATCTAAGTCAAATTAGATCTAATTAGTCTTATGACACACAATTGATGTGTCAATCTCATAATTTCCCCAAAATGTACACAAATTACCACATAGAACTCACAATTCATATCCAATTAGCCTAGAACTTGTTCCTATAGGTAGCCCTATGTCATGTGGTCATTCGTAATGGTCAAATACATGATTAAGAAACTATAATAAAGGAAATTTTAGAAATTACTAATTGGAAGATATATTCCCAATAAAAATGCAATTGGATATGTTTCAGACACGATCTCTAGCTCAAAGTTCCTCCTCCTTGTGCTTCTTGGTTCTCCATGATCCTAAAATCCAAGAGTGATGAATTTGAGAAGGAGATAAAGGTGAATTGATGGAGTAAATAAGAAATTAGGGATCTTAAAAATGAATGAACAAATAAGAGGAGAGAGAAGATAGGCTCTTATGGCCGCCCCCTTTCTCCCTCTCCAAGTCATTGTCAATTGTTCAACTTGCCCCTCCAATGGTTCATATGAATATTAATTAAGGAGGGTATGTTAGGAAGGCTTCTAACTAATTAAGCCTAACCTCCTAATTAATTAGTAGAAAAAGGACTATTGGCTTGGTCCAAGTTGGGCTCACTAGTTGTCATGATAATTCTAATTGGGCCTACATGTGTCAAGTCTAACTATTAGGCTTGTCTCTCTAACCAAAATAAATAACACAAGTTACATTATACAATTATTCAATAATTTCTATAGCATACCAATATAATTATTTATTCCTAAAATTTATTTACCCATGCCAATTTACTAAAATAACCCTAGTTGGAAAATTGAGGGCGACAATCCTACCCACCTTAAAAAAAATTTGCCCTCAAAATTAAGGAAGAAACTAACTGCTAAAAGAAATTAATACAAGCAAAAAAGAATTATACATCATGGCTCAAACAGATAAGGATATTGCTCGCGCATCTCTGTCTCTCGCTCCCAGGTGCTCTCTTCTGGCGAGTGATGCCTCCATGCGACGCGCACCAAAGGAATCATCTGATTTTGCAGCACCTTTTCCCTGCGATCCAAAATCTCTACGGGCTGCTCTGGGTAGCTGAGAGTCGGACCAACCTCGATCTCCGATTAATTTAGTACATGGCTAGGATCTGCCACGTACCGTCTCAGTTGTGACACATGGAATTCGTTATGCACTCCCTCTAATGAAGGCGACAAGTCTGTAGGCCACTGTACCGACCCTCTCAAGAACACCAAAGGGTACGATGTACCGTGGACTAAGCTTTCTGCCTCCACCAAAATAAATCATGTCCCGTGTTAGAGAAATCCTCAAGAACACCTGATCGCCAACCTAGCACAAAATACAGTCTTAGCACTCTAACTAAAATAAACAATCACAAGCCTATTGACAAAAAGTGGTTACAGTCAACCTGATTCTGATAATCGTCAAACATCAGATCAAAAATACAGTTGAAGCAGATACTCGATGCAATGCATATTAACTCCGTCAGTACTAAAGTCAGACTCTGCAACAATTATTGGTTTCATATTCAAATATAATATTTTATTTATTTAAGTCTAGGACTGATGTAAGCTGAGTCGCATTGGCAAATCCCAAGTACCTTACCCAGATACTTAGTCTACTCAAATAAACTAAAGAACCTATCCACCAAATCAAGCCACACCATACGAAGAGACCAAACTCGGGCTAAACTCGTACCGAACTCGGACCGAACTCAGTTACCTTTTTGGTATGAAATCAACCAGTTCAATAAGCTCCTGATTTCTTGGCCCAACGGTTAAAAATTTGAATTAAACCCCATCCGGATTCTGGCCTAATTCTTTTTGCCTACACCCTATAAAT
Organism: Iris macrosiphon; assembly: GCA_036927795.1. Classification (NCBI taxonomy): domain Eukaryota; kingdom Viridiplantae; phylum Streptophyta; class Magnoliopsida; order Asparagales; family Iridaceae; genus Iris; species Iris macrosiphon. The sequence continues at coordinate 82,054,996 of JAYESA010000017.1, read as the reverse complement.
GGGATTGAAATTCTTCATTCTTATATAACTCAATGATTCTTAATCTTCTATCCTATTATGAGTAAAAATCTAAGCCTTAACTTTTCCATCTCCATGATCAACTCCCTAGCCTTCATAGTCCAAGTGCGGTCTCGGTCTAGAAGTCTTCAGAGTTGTAAAGAGCTTGGTTCCATCAGTTACTCTCTATCAAGTTGTGAAGTTGCGAGACTTCGGATCAAATCTCGTAGTGTAAAGAGGTTGGCAAACCTTCGGATCAAAGCTTGTGATTCTCTATTTGTGATTATAGTGGATAAAACTCCGAGCTTGAGTTCTCGGGACTGGACTAGTCCTCTCAGAGGAAAACTAGTATACATCTTGGTGTTTATATTTGCTTTCTCTTACTCTATTGCATATATTCATAATACTGCTAGTAGTATCACTTACACATTAGATATATTCTAACTTCTAGTAGTTGATCACCATTGTATGCCATTGAATTATATTTTAACAGGTAATTTTATTCTACTACATACATAAGCTTTATTTATCCTGCCTCTAGAGTTGCCATACACGATCCTACAATTAGTATCAAAGCTGGTACTCTTTATATTAGAACTTTTACTGATACCATTTGCTCCTCAATTGGTATCAAATCAGAGTAGCTAGTCTCTTATTTAGTTTCTAATCACAATTTCTCCTTCAATTGGTATCAGAGCAGGTGCTCTCTTTATATAGATATTACTGATACCATTTGGTCCAACTATTGGTATCAGAACAGGTACTCTTTATATAAGAACTATTTCTCATACCAATTGCTCCTACAATTGGTATAAAATTAAGTTCTATTGATTACCGGATTAACATCTAAAGAGTATAACATATGGTAACAACAAGATCACAATTTCCCATCAATGGTGAAAGCTAACTCCTTGATAAGCCACCTATTTTTAACAACATAACTATTTATTTTGGAAAATATATATGAGTGCTTTTATAAAATTACTTGGCTTTAACTTATGGACTTATGTTACTAATGGTTACAAAAGAGTTGACAAATTAAATAATGAATATACCGAAGATAAAAAGAAAGAAGCAAGCGATGATGCAAAGGAAATGTACATACTCTACTGTACTCTAGGAGAAGACGAATTCAAACTTATCTCCAAGTGTAAAATATCATATGAGATATGGAAAATGCTGGAAGCAACCTATAGAGACAACAAAGAAGTTTAAGAAAAATCTCATGATGTTGCAAGCTTGTATCAAAATGAAGAAGGTATAATTATAAAGAAAGAGGCAGACATTCAATGCAATAATGATGAAAAAAGGAAGATGTTGCAAACTTATTACCAAGTGAAAGTCTAGCAATCAATGCAAGCATCCAGTATGAGAATGACAAAAACCTTCAACATACGACAGACTTGTACCTAATGGTAAGCGAGGTAAATAATGACTCTCTAGCAAAAGATATTTCGTATGATGAATTATCTGATTCTTTTAATAATTTGTTTGAAGACTATAATAAGCTTAGAAATAACTATAAGCATGCTCGAAAAGATATCAAATCTTATTAGCATAAAAATGATCAGCTTATTTGCTTACTTAAGGAAGCTAGAGAAAACTCCTCTTCTGATGAGTTAATTAAAATCTTTAAACTTAATCTCAACTTACAAGAAGCTCTTGACTGCTTTGATGAAAGTAATCAAGAAAATGCTAAACTTAAGGAGGAATTAAAACAAGAAAAGAAGAAGTACTCTAATGCCTCACTTGAGATAGATGCTCTTACTGCCAAATATAATAATTTATATGCCACCTCTAAAAAGTTAGAGACTATATTGGAAAAGCAGGTTGTACAACCTACTACTCGGTCTAACACGAGACACATGGCTAAACAAAAGAGCACTCACAACAAGACACCAGCAAGCAAACCAAATACTTTACACTATCATACATATTAACACAACATAATCATTTATTCTATTTCAAATATCCACGCAAGACATGTCAAACTACTTCACATACTCATCCTTCTATACCCAACATAAATGCCTTTGCTATATGTCATTATTGTGGTTTAAAAGGACATATTACACATCAGTATAAGGCTAGAAAATTAGTTGATATGAATATTTATAAGTGGATTCCTAAAGCTAACAAATATAAATCCAAATCCTAGATACCAAAGTCTTGTTCTAATCATATAGGTGGAGCAATTTGCGGCAAGACATAATGTTAAAGCAGAAAGTTGGTGATTGTAAAAAGCTAATGGAAATTCTCATGGCAATTGCACCAACTCAAAACATGACTATTAAGTCATTATGGTAACACAAATTTTTATATTTATAGTAGTATACTGTACTCATTTAATGTGATAATACAATTGTTCTTAAACTGTGTATGAAAAAACTTTTGTTAAATGACTCTTCAATATTATGCTCTAAAGGTATAAAAATTATTGTTAAAAAGCCTAAAGGGTTCTTCTGTCAACAAAGGTGTAAAAAGCCTTAAGCGACACGGTACTTAAGTATCTTCGGACCACTGCTAGCAAGGAACCGGCCCCTACAGCTAATTAATAATAACAAAAATACTTCACTGAGTAATGATATACAAAGAGCTATTTATAAACGTTTCCTAAATACAATTATCATTCATTCATTAATTAACTGCATATTAAATGACTTATCTAAAAGCAATGACTGATAATAGCCCGTTATAGTTATATACCTCATATATTTTATACTTGTATGAGATTACCCATATATTTTTCATATAACTGTTATAGCATTCTACAAAACATTATTTTTAATTTCCTATTCTATCAGAACTCGGACAAAGTTCGGTCCGAACTCAGTCCGAATTCGGTTCTAGTATTTTTATAAAAAAATAGCAGTCTCGGATTTGATCATATTACTTTATCCTCCCAAACCCTTCTTCTCAAAACCGAGAACAAACCCTTTCCTCCAAAACCCTAGTTTTGTGATCTCCTTCCACAAAGGTTTTTTCTCTCTCAACTTGAGATCTAAGGCTCTTGGTGAGATTCTCCTTTATCCCCTTCAATCTTTTTAAAGTACAATCTTCACATTCTCAAACCATATTTCATGGCTCCTATATTTGGGAAAAAGAAGAGAAAAACAAATAAAGCTTCCTCTTCTCAACCCTCTAGTGATGATGTTCTCTATTCCTTATTTTCTCCTAATGTTCCAAACCCATGAGAATATGTTGACTTCATTTTTACTTCTATTGATGCCTCAAATCTATGGTTCAATAATTTTGTGCACAGGAATATTTGCAAGGACAATCATATTAATTTTACTACTTTTTATGTCCAAAAATCTAAAGTTATAGAATTCCATCTTCATCATCTAGTCAAAACTAGAAAATCCATATATTTGAATGCCATTCGCATGTTTTATTATAATCTATCTCATGATCAATGGTCTATCTCTTCGAGAGTGGGTAGGATCGATATTGAATTTGACGATACAACTTTGGATAAAATTCTTAAAATTCCTAATGAGGGAGATGCCCTAGTTGAGATCGACTCAATCTCAGAGACAACATTGTCACGCCCTAGTCCCAAAATACATAGGACTATGAATACGTAAGCATGCCAGTCGTATGTATATGGCAACTCCAATATATGGAAACCATAACACATATGTACGCTGTATTATGAATAGCAATTCACAAGTGGTATAGATTTATGTCATAAGTCACAGAGCATAACTAGATCTCATCCACAGAATCAAATAACCAATCAACTATATAATTGAATCAAGTATAAAATGCTTGATAAGAACAAGTAGTTGGGTGGAGACAAATCCACTACCAAACTAGAATATAAGAGAAACCAAATAAGTACATCTAATGAACAATGAGGCTCGAAGAGAAGACCTCCTCGAAAGAGAGATAAGTAGCAAGTCCTGATCCGTGCTCCTGTGAATAGTCATGATCGTCTACACCTGGAAAGGGACCAGGTCCTCAGAGGGACGTAACAAGATACATAGAAGTATGCCAATTGAATACAGTAAAACATGCATAATAGACATAAAATATATAAGTACGCTGTACTAGACAATCTATATGAAAATGCATAGTGAGGATAACCTTTTTGATGTATGGGTAGGTGTAGGATACTCTATCTATCTCATAACTCACATACGTCCATGAACATTAGAAGCCGTCATACCTCGAGGGTAGCGACTATCGCGACAGCAGAAATTGATATATCTCGAGGGTAGCGACCAGCGTGACAGAACTACCATAGTGTGTGCTAGTTACTATAGTTTATCAGAGTGGGTAGCGCATACGCCTACTGATTGTCCTCTCCTCCCATGATACTATGTGTCAAGTGTGTGTCAACATATATATAGTATATAATTGTGACTGAAAGAAAACACATATATAATGAATATATAAAAATATGATAAGCATATAAAGTACTATAAGCAATTTGGCAAGGTAACTTGCCTGCTCTGAAAAAGGATGAAGTCCCAACTCATGGCGTCGTCCGATCTACCCGTCACATAAATTAAACAAATTAGGTTACAAAAGTGGGTGAATAGTTTTCTCCATTTTAATCTATTTTAATTCTGAATAAAATAACATAAAATATTATTTTAATCCTATTATAATCTAATTTTATCGTTAAACCCTAATTTCGGTCCAAAAAAAGTCAACTTTACGGATTTGGGATCCATGGCACGCAAATCGAGGTAATCCGTTGACCAAAAAGTCAACCAACTCAAATCCTGGATTTGTATGTTGAATTCAATATATTTCAGTACTACATGAACGTCGGAATCGACGGTTTCATAAAATCACAAGTCGGTAAAGAGTTATGGCCACAAGGGCGCACATATGACAGTTTTCGGTAGTTTCCTATTTATGTCTACGTTGCACAAATTTTATAGTAGAATAAACTTATATGTTAAATTCTGAAAAAAATAATTTTATGGAATTTTATCATGTCAGCTTTTTGAAACTTTAAACAGCTCATAATTCTGAGTTCGAGATATCCTAAAATCTTGAAAATACGAAAATACGTCTGATTTTGGACAGCTGACACTTTTAGAATATTCTGGAAATATAAGTTCAATAATTATTAAAATAATTTATATATTCAGAAAACTAACCTTGATACAGTTCTAAAAAAAAATTGGAGCACGTTTGGAGTCCAAATCTAGGAGATATCGTCTTTTTAAGTCGTCATAACTACTAAAAAATGAGGCTGAATTTATGACGAATTTCGACTATTTTTGGACGAAAAATAGAGGAGTTTGGGGAAGAAAAATATGAAAGATGAGTTTATTTAATAAGTCTAATAGGTATTTATAATGGTGGATACAATCTACCCAACTTACAAAAATTTTGTCCTCAAAATTAAAAATAAAGAATAATTTGTTAAATCTTTCACATTCGTATCTAAGGTAAGTCAACCACAATTTTCTTAAAAATTTAAATGATAAAATCTATTCAAATCCATCATAATCTCTTCAAAATTAAAACAACCACTATTTAAATCAAAATTTAACCTATCATAATCTCTTCTAGATTTTTAAATAATCAACATCTAAATTTAATGACATCTTGAAGATTTAAATAACCCACATCAAATTTTATATCACGATTTCCAACTATCATAATCTCCTATAAATTTTAAACAATTCTAATCAAATCATATTCCTATATTTCAACTTAAGAATTTTGTACTCTTCAAATTTTAAATTCAATTTCTATTATCAACATTTCAAATAGGTGATCCAACAATCAAAATTTAACTTTTAATTTAAATCATCAAATTGTAAAATTTTGAATTCAATCCATCAATGTTCATGTTTAGAGTTCTATTTTTTTCTCAAAATTTAAATCGTTAATTCAATCTCCAATATCCAAAATTTAAATTATGTACTCAAATTATAAATATTTGGTCTAATATATCAAGGTATCAAAATTTATTCCATAAGGCATTCTTCTCTTTAAAGTTAAATCCTCATCATCTAAAAAATTCTCAAAATTAAAAGGGCTTAAATCTCTCAATCTAATCTTACTTGATTACAATCTAAAAAAAAATTACCTCAAGTTGACAATGTAACTTCTACCAAACTTAGAATTTACCGATCTATCATATAGGCTATACATTTAAGAAAAACTTTCTCAAATTATTTAATCGTGTTATTCAATCCACAAAATATCTTATATATTTTATGCCCTTAATTACAAAAGATAGTCACCAAGTAATGTGATTGGTGTCATGACCCACACCCAGTGTAGGGATACAAGTCGGGAACAACGTCCAGCCTACGCCGCAGCATCGGCGGTAGAACGCTGTCTTGGTCTACTGTACTATCTAAATATCTCACAATAATATAAAATCTGCCAATAATATCTCACACAAAACTCAATCACAATTCTAGAAGCACAAGGAGATATCAAGGAAGTCTAACATAACTATCCATTCAATATAAAACAACACCAAAAGAACAAATAAACAAACTCTCAAACATGAGCCGAAAATAAATTCGGTACCAAAGTGCTAAAGAAACTAACTATGAAAAATTAGTGATCTGGATAAACCTTCCGACAATCACTCCAGAACTAGTGGGTCCAAGTCTGCACCATCTATAAGTTGAAGTCCATAGTATGTCGGACACTAATCTCTCGGATACTCTGAAAAATATTTTCCAGTCAGGAATGGAGCGAAGTACATCTCTAATAGCAGTTCTAAATCAATGATATAAACTATATAGCAGTAAATAGATGTGAATATACAAGATTTCATATACATATACAAGAGATACACAATAAAGAAAATACTGAAAATAAATACAAGAATGAACAATATGGCAATCAACATGAATACTAATGACTAAGTGAGTGAGTACCAGCTTTAACATATGATCGGCTTGGAAACTTGCACAAGAGTAAATGGCCTGGTTAATCATACGTGCGATGTATGATCAACACTCACAAGGAACAAGACTTACACAAGGAGGGTATAATCACATATCTACACTACATACTTCCCAACCCGACTGGTATAGTGGATCCAACCATGGTATGCTATGGCACAGAATTACCTAAGAATATAGTGACTCTTACCGAGAATCAGTATCTGTACATGCATAAGATAATCAATGAAACAAGACTTGCATAAGATACAACATATACAAGGAATAATATCGCATGACGAGATCTGGATATACCAATCCGTGTAACCATTGTGTCAAGAAACATGGATATTTATACTAGATACAATGAACATATAGGATATTATAAATGAGAAACTATCAGAGAATGTACTCGCCTGAAGTCCAAAGAATAATCTCACAGATGTATATAGAATATAATTTTATATATATATATATATATATATATATATATATAATATAGAATACAATTGTATATATATATATATATATATATATATATATATATATATATATATATTTATATATGTTATAAATTGGGAGATAGATTCCCAATGAAACCTCCAAAATTAGTAAAATTTGCCTCCAACTTGTAGATCCTTGTTCCTCTTTGTAGATCCATGCTTCCTCCTTATAGATCTACCAATGGTGATTTGGGAAAGAATTGGGTGGAAATTTGGTAGGAATTTGGTTGAGGGAAATTCTAGATCTAGATTTGGAATAAAAAATAAAGAGAGAGACAGTTTTCATCCCCTTTATATAGGCCTTACTTGCCCCCTCCCTCAAGCTACTATGTAAAGTCTAAAATACCCCTTGGGGCCTCTCATGAAAAAATTAATTAAGGAGGAAAGGTTCTAGTCTAATGGGTTTAACTTAATTAATCATCCTCCTAATGATTAGGCTACTAATTATTGGGCTCAATTCTAACTAGAATTAAATATTGGTCCATGAGTCTAAACTAAACTAGTTAGGTCCACTAACATAAGTCCAAAAATAAATCTAATATGCTAATAATAAATAATATAATAACTAAATATTTAACATGCATAATATTTAATTAATTACCAAATGACTAAAATACCCTTTTCTAGAAAATATGGTAGTGACAAATCTACCCCCTTAGAAGAATTTTGTCCTCAAAATTAAAACTCTCACCCCTCTCTCTTAGGTCAGTCATATCCTATTCATACAAATCTTTCTATGGTCAAACCCCATCTATCATAGTCTAAAATAGTATATATCATATAACATACATTCCTACCATTCTACTGAAAGAGAAATCATACTTGGATATAGTCTCTTAACTATCATAAAATCAGTTTCTGCCATGCATCTCCCTCTACTAGTACGGAATAACCTGCTATACCACCTATGGCCTATTACATCACACTAAGCATTCACTAATCATCAACCTAGTCAAGATATTTTTAATACTGATGGTTACCAAATACTAGTGATATACTCTAATTCTAGGTCATGGACATGCTTAACTTACTGGCACTTGCTACTTAGGATACTATACAAAACACTGCTAAGATACTACCTCCTTGTTCTGTTTCAATAACCAAATTTTTTTAATCATTCTCTTGCAAGGAACACTTGTATACCTTTTCAATCATGCATTTTATTAGCACACCCTCGTCCAACTTTAATACTTCCAATAGAAAGCCTTACTTAAATCTTGTTACTGTCTATGCAAGGCACCAGCTCTCATATATATTTTAGATGGCATCCTCATACCAAGTTACTCATGTCTTTCCTCTATATTATTATATTAGTTATTAAAATGCTTGTGCCTAAACTTTCATAATACTTAAGGTACTCCGTCTCTTGTTACTAGGGTATCTCTTTCTATCTGATATTTGGTGCAACTCATCTTTGTTAATCATCCTAAGGTTCTCATCTGTACATTAGTATCACAATAAATACACAATTATCTTCTAGTCATTACAACACCATGACATCTCACAGGTATCCTTATACCCCTCGGACTATTCTCTGATACATACGACCTCTATAATCAAATTTAGCAAGGTACTATACTTACTTACTTACTTATATATGTATATATATATATATATATATATATATATATATATATATATATATATATATATATATATATATATATATATATATTGTCTTCCTCCTCTACTGCTTGGATCACTTGTACTATTACTCCCAAATATTTTTCTATCCATATTAACTGATACACTAATCCAATTACATAAGGTACTTACTGTTACTAGCACATTACTCAACTAATCCCTGATATAGAAACACTAGAACTCTTGATATAGTAACACTAGCTTCCTAACTATACAACATATGTCCTTAAGGTTCTAGGGCACTAGCTTCATCATTAGATCACCTCATCATACTCACTAGAAATCATGATCACTTGCATCCAATGCACTAGTTATTAACTTCTATAATACACATATTTCACTTCACTTTCAAAGGCAGACATATGGTTCCATATCTCTATTGATGTATATGTATCTCTCCTCAAACCTTTTACAGACGGATACATAAATCAGTGATACACCACATATCTTCCATGGCCAATCTTGATATTTTTCAACCCATGACACTCAAGCTTTCACTTTCTGATACTCATAAACTTCCATACTAACACTCATCACCTATTGTGCATCCTGCAGACAATTTTTTGATACTTCTCCCACCTATTGCTTTCAACACATCACTAGTCTCAATATCAGGTGATGTAAACCCCCTGATTTTTCAAAATTTTTAAAACTGGATTTTTCAGAATTTTTCAGAATTTTTCGAGAATTTTTTACTCATTAAAAACAAGGTATTTTTGGCATTTAATAAAATTAAATAATTTTAAAATATATTAAAATATTATAAAAATAATATTTTTGGGTGTAAAATGAAAAACTGGACTTAGGATAATTTTCTGGGAATTTATTGGGCCCCGGACCTATTTTTTAATCACCTAAAAACTATTTTTATTTTTATTTATTTTAAAACAAACCCAAATCAAGCCCAAGCCCAACCCAAATCAAGCCCAGCCCAAACCCGTGGGCTATCGGGTCGGGTCGGGTCTGCCAGACCCGAACCAGCCCGACCCGTTCTGACCCTTTCCCCTCAACTCGTTCCTCCCCCGAATTCTCCGCCGGCGGCTCCGGCCACATCGCCGGAGCCTGCGCCTGACCTGCCCGCGCCCGTCCCCGCACCGGTCGCCGCCTCCCTCGGCCTCCCCGACCTCCTCCTCAACCTATAAATCTCCCCCCATCTCAGCCCCCTCCGGCCTGCCTCCCCGCCGCAGCGCCTCCCAGCTCCGGCCGCCGCCCAGTTTCCCAAACCCTAATCCTAGCTTCCTTGGACACAGCCCTCGGACACGTGTCGGACACGTGTCGGACATGAAGAATTCGATTTCCCGGAGCCCTATTCAGGTACCTGTTTCTTTCTGCTCGTTGCCCCGTTTTCGATTTCGTCTGTTACATCGCGAACCCTACGTGACCCTCTCGGTGCCCGTACAACCCGCTCGGTCCATCGCGTCCTGTGGCGATCGCGAACCGCGATCCAAAAATAGAAAAAAAAACAATGCCTTGATTCACCCCGAAACTGGGTACGCCCCGCCAAGCGGGACGACTTGGTCACGTGCGGTCTTCACCGATACGTGCGCGTCGTTGATACGGACGTGCGGGATTTCGCAGAAGTTGATTCGGATGTGCGTACACACCGGAATCAATGCGTATCCGCGGACACCGTCCTGTATCCGTCAGTTCTGGAATGCGTTGCAACTTTGTGTACACACGTCGGATCAAAACGAAACTTACGCCATCGTACTCGTAGCGATACGCTGGTCCTGTGACCCAAGTTTGGTTCGATTCTGAGAACGTTGACAAAATCTCGTATCGTGGGCCCCATAAGCTCCACTTGACGGACGATTTTGTGATCGGCTCATCGGAATTCAATTCTGGAAGTTCCTTTGGGTTCGTATCATCGTTCTGGACCTATTGACACTAAGTTTGACGAATTTGGAGACCTTTGACCCTGACACATTTTTCGGTGCAAAGCGGGCCCACATGTGGACCCCGTTTTGACCCGAAATTGTCATTTTTGCTCTTATCTCCAAATTGGACTCAAGGACAGGCATTTCTAGCTGATTGATATTTTCTGGATCTGATGGTAATATTTATTTCAGCAACCGGAGTACTGCCTGCAAATCCCGCTGCTGCCAGAGCTACAAATGGGAGCCGAAACCCCAGGCAAGTGTACCTTGCCAAACTTGCAGTTCTTGTTATTTATTCCTTTGACTATATATATATAATTGTGCATGCTTGACCTAGGACCGTGTGACTTACTTAGTGTCTGATTAATAGTCGGGTGCCAACACCGTACGCAGTGTTGTATAACGTCATCTAGACATGGATATCGTGACCCCTTTATATTCTCGTACTTGTCTTATCAAGTACATCATAACCCAGGACACTTGATACTATTCATGAGACAGAATCTTCCTGAGATATTCATGGTGATTCTGTATAGGAAACATGTTACATGACTTAGACATTATATTCTTAGATCTCATTATGACTTACTGCGTTAGTTATGATCTCACGTGACATGGACATGAGACGTTATGGACATGAGACGTGTGGTTACATTGAGTGGGGAGAGACACACAGGCTACAGGCTAATTATATATATATAAAATCCATAGTAAACACATAGTAAAACTCATAGTAAATACTGCTACTCGCTCCCAGACACAGAGCTTGTAGTAGTATCAGCCTAAGTTCTAGTGATGCTCTCAACTTGTATTTCACATAGATGGTTATATAGTTTACCCTATTGTTTCATTATTTGTTGTACTGCATTTATTTTGGCTTGAGCTTTCTTGTACCTTGCTATGTCCCCTGAGGACCTGGATCCAGATTATGTCCCCAGGATTAGCAGACGAGTTCGACCCAGAGATATACAGGACAGGAGCATTAGCAGGAGCATTAGCTGGAGCAGGAGTAGACATTGGAGCAGTACCAGATCCAGCAGTCGAGTGATCTCTGTGGGTATCTTCTGAGTATATACTATTTCCATACTCAGTTTTATTGTTAATATCTTTATTCTTGTATCTTGTCAGTTATATCAGATTTGTAATCGGGTTGTTCCCCGATTTATTTACTTGAGAATTGATGAGGTTGTTTATATTTCCTTTTGTTGATATTGATATATTCATTCTGTGGATGAGAATAGTAAACCCTGACTATTATAATACAGCTTAAGTATGCCCCGATGGATCTATTAAATTGGGTTTGTCCATCGGTGCGTGCTGCTGGCCATTGCCACGTGTCTAGTCCCTCGATATTTTGGGACAGGGGCGTGACAGGTGATATACCCATTACTAGTCATATACTAGTACACTTCTATCTACTCACATCAACCTGTATCACAAGTCCTACTACTTTAGCACAATGTATTCTTATTCCCTCATACTCTCCTATACACTTATGGGTACCATTCTACTATGGCATACTCACTAATACCCTTTATGCATATATATTTCTTTACTCTTGACACACCCAAGTATCAACCACCCAATTGAATATCATGCTCTATTGATTTCTAACACAATTTCCTTGATACTTAATTATTTACATGGCTCACCCAACTATATAAATTCATGACTATCTAGAACTGGTATACTGACTCTGATAATAACTCATGGAACCACTACTGATACTCTCTACTCTCCCTTTTGCCTATAGTACCCATACTATCTATAATGACACCTATTATAAAACTATTGCTACAAAGTACTATGCTATGGGTTATCTCTAGATTTATGCTTATTAATCACCTGCCCAACCAAGAACCACTTACAGACTCACAAGTCACACTCTTAATAGTCAGTACTAATACTCAAGACACAGACCTAATTATAATTTACCAATTATCACACTAACAGGGAACCCTAATGGAATGAAGCTCTATAAGAAACTGGACTAAAAAACTGAAAGTATCTCTACTGCTAAGCTAAAGAATGATGGAACAAGGTCCTAAAATAACAGAAGTGAAAAAGTATTGAGATGATACTTTAAGAACTAATTTAAGATATAATCTGATAATTATACACGTCTTTTCGAAATTATGACACTCAGAATCCTCTCCACGCCAGTAAGCATAGCTGCGATAAACAATAGATTCCATAACTAGGGTATACAACTCTATAATCATGTCATCTAGAATCATCACCACGCCAACCGGTATGGCTGCAAGAAACTCTAAATTTCATAACTAAAATATGTACATCCGAAGTCAGGTCCCTACGTTTCTGCTACGCCAGCTAATATGGCTGCGATAAACTCTATGCTCCATAACCAAAGCAGACGTTTCACCTTTCTCACTGTCCTCTTTAACATATGTCATCAGATGATACCGTAACTTAATCAGTAAAATTTCTCTCAATATGGAATCAAACTTAATAACGAACACCAAGAATTAAAATCAACCGATCACCAAGAATCAAATTTAATAATCGATTACCAAGAATAAAATTCAATAACAACAAGTGAGAGCGGACGAAAATAAGAGAAAAGATTTAAAATAAGAATTGTAATAAGATTCTCAAGGGTCATCCCAGGAATATCTCAAGAAATTTGTGATTGAGTATTCTCTCATCCTAATATCTTATATCCTATATCCGATATCCTATCGCATGCACGCAGTAGTACAACTAAGTCGTCACACTACCACGATATCGTGTAACTTGCAAAGCCTGACCTGCATGGGCCACCACTAAAATGTGTCATGACCCGTACCCAGTGTAGGGATGCAAATCGGGAACAAAGCCCAGCCTACGCTACAACATCGGCGGTAGAACGCTGTCATGGTCTACTATACTATCTAAATATCTCACAATAATATAAAATCTGCCAATAATATCTCACACAAAACTCAATCACAATTCTAGAAGCACGAGAAGATATCAAGGAAGTCTAACATAACTATCCATTCAATATATAACAACACCAAAAGAACAAATAAACAAACTCTCAAATATGAGCTGAAAATAAATCCGGTACCAAAGTGCTAAAGAAACTAACTATGAAAAACTAGTGATCTGGATAAACCTCCCGACAATCACTCTAGAACTAGTGGGTCTAAGTCTGCACCATCTATAAGTTGAAGTCCATAGTATGTCGGACACCAATCTCTCGGATCCTCTAAAAAATATTTTTCAGTCAGGAATGGAGCAAAGTACATCTCTAACATTAGTTTTAAATCAATAATATAAACTATGTAGCAGTAAATAGATGTGAATATACAAGATGCCATATACATGTACAAGAGATACACAATAAAAAAAATACTGGAAATAAATACAAGAATGAACAATATGGCAATGAACAAGAATATTGATGACTAAGTGAGTGAGTACCAGCTTTAACATGTGATCGGCTTGGGAACTTGCACAAGAGTAAATGGCCTGGTTAATCATACGTGCGGTGTATGATCAACACTCATATGAAATAAGACTTGCACAAGGAGGGTATGATCATATATCTACACTACATACTCCCCAACGCCGACTGGTATAGTGGATCCAACTATGGTATGCAATGGCACGGGATTCCCCAAAAAGATAGCGACTCTTCCCGAGAATCAGTGTCTGTACATGCACAAGATAATCAATGAAACAAGACTTCCATAAGATACACCATATACAAGAAATAATATCGCATGACGAGATCCGGATATACCAATCCGTGTAACCATCGTATCAAGAAACATGGATATCTATACTAGATACAATGAATATAGAGGATATCATAAATAAAAAACTATCAGAGAATGTACTCGTCTGTAGTCCAAAAAATAATCTCACAGATGTCTGATACGGTGCCTCAAAGACCTAGATATGGAATACAACATCAATACAAGGTTCCGGAAAGAAAATAAGTTAAACTAGTCAACTTCTAGGTCAATAAGTCAATTCTAAGTCAAAAGTCAAACTCGGTCAACTCTAAGTCAACTATGGTCAACTATAGTCAAACTATGGTCAACTATGGTCAACTACCTATTTCTAGGTTGTATAAGTCTAACTCAATGATATTGGTCTCACACACTATGAATCTAGGCCATACAAGCTACATCTTAGGATACTAAGATACCGTATCTCAGGATACACAAACAATAGATAATATCAAATATCTATAATAAACAATATTAAATATATAAATTCTAGTTACAATTGCTAAATGATTATCTTGGTTTTGAACCAACTTGGTATCACAACACTAAACCTCTATCTTGATACCCAAACCCAATACCTTGATTATCCTCCAATACCTTGATACTTACCTTGGTATCTCAAGGTATTTGTGAATCCTAGTATATATTAACTACCCCTCTAGCTATATATGTATGTATCAACCCAATATAACTACTAGTATATACTAAATAGGAATACAATTACTAACTACCAACTAAACACTAACTACCAATACATATACACACATATATATATATATATATATATATATATATATATATATATATATATATATATATATATATATATATATATATATATATATATATATATAAACTAAAGATACTCATAACAATAGATAACTAGCTAACTAAAATATACTAACTTGATAACTAAATAACTAGTTAACTGACAATAACTATTACTAGCTAAACTAACTATTTAACTAAAATACTAAAGAACTTAATTATCAACTTACCAACCCACCTAGCTATAAAGAGCATAACCAATAAATACTCAACTATACACTAACAGTTATCACAAGGTAATTGCTTAAACTTCAATTATATATTAACTACCCAATAATATTATTTGCTATACTACATATATATATAGTATACTATAATACAAATAGTAATTAAGAACATATTTGCATATATGTTAATTATCATATAAATATATATATAAATATCTATATATATATATATATATATATATATATATCTAATATATATAAAACTGCCAAACTGTCGCTAAAAGCCCCTGTCTGTTGTCGCTGTAACCGCTGTTGCTGCTGATACTCTGCTGTTATAGTGACGGATTTTTGCAACTGTCTCCAAAGCCGTCGCTATAGCCTCTGATGCGGCTGCTGATACTGTTGTTTTCTGCGACAGTTTTTCTGCTGCTGTCGCTATTGCTGCTGTTAATGCTGCTACTGTGGTGTTGCTGTTATTGCCATTACTGTTGCTAATGCTGCTGTTGTGCTGTTGCTGTGTTATTGCTACGTTGCTATTGTTGTTGTCGCTAAAGAATATAATATATATATATATAGTAATTATATATATATATATATTAGTAGTTAAAGAATGTATGTATTAATTTTATTCTATAACTACTAATATATATATAATTACTACATATATATATATATATATATATATATATATATATATATATATATATATATATATATATATATATATATATATATATATATATATATATATATATATATATATATATATATGTAGTAATTATATATATATTAGTAGTTATAGAATAAAATTAATACATACATTCTTTAACTACTAATATATATATATGTAATTACTATATATATATATATATATATATATATATATATATATATATATATATATATATATATATATATATATATATATATATATATACAAGCTCCTCCATATACATATATATGCACATCTCCATAATACTACTTACAACACATATTATAGTATAATATACGTACATTATTTATAACATCTCATATACGTATATATATATATACCCGAACCTCCTCTCCCTTCCTCCCTGAGCCGCTCATCACCACAGCCACCATCTCCTTTATCCCTGTCAACCGAACTCGCCGAAGTCACCCGCCTGGACTGCAACCTACGACCCCCACCGAGCCTTCAACCTCGACCACCCTCCTCTTCTCCAACTTATTCTCCTCTTTCCGACCTCAGCCTCTGTCGGAGTCGGCTGAAATGGCCGTCGCAGTCCACTCCTCATTCCCCCCGCTGCCATTGACATCGGAGACCCGACTGCTTCGACACAGCCTTCCCTCCCCCCGGCCGACTGCACCTGAGCCTTCCCCGACTGACTAAACACCTTCCCCGATCGACCCCCGGCCTTCTCTGCCGCCTGAGCACCACCACGAACGACTTCGTCCCCCCTTCCTCCTATTGTCACCATCTCTCCTCGCCAGACCACTGCCATCAATACCACCATCACCACCAGCACGACCACCACGTTCACCCGACTTCCTCTTCTCCTCGGCTGACACAGCTATATTTGACTATGACTCATCTTTCCTTCTAATTTATTCTATTTAAATAATCATATCCTGCTTGATTCATGTACTTTCTAATAGTTCCTTGAGTATAGCCTTCTCCTAGAGTATAGGAATCCCTGTTATTAGGATAATAACTAGGGTAACACACCTACTAAGAATACAACTAGAATATAGACATATCACTAAGATGAGAAATACCTAATAAACCCTAGCATCCCTTACCTGTAGATTGATTTACCATTATCCCTTGATAATTAGGGATGACTTGAGAGTGGTATAGACACTACTAGAGTTAGTTAGAAATTTGACCATAGTATTTGACCCTAGCATTAAGGAACCAATAGAAATTCAGGTCGAATATTAGGACTGAAACTAACTTTCATGAGTATGATAGTATTAGAGGACCATAAATTTAGATTCTTGTCTTGATATTAGCAGACAGTGCCTTAGGAAACCAAGAGGAATGAATATAACATTTTTCTTAATCATACCTCGGATATAGAGATTAGCTTACCACCTTTCCCTTAGAAAACTATGATATTATCTAGAGTCTTTCTATTTAGTTTTATATCTTGTTCCTCCGAAATCTTAGCGCTCGCTATTTGTGCGACGACTAAAATTTTTCTTTCATCTTTTGATTCGTACCACCTAATCCTTCTGATTGTAGGCCAAGTAATTTTATTTCATGTTAGGATATATAGTTTGCTAGGATTATAGTTGTTACTCTTAAATTTTGAATTATGTGATTGGTAGTTAGAACTTGATAGTTGAGTATTCCTTTAGATTATAATTTTATGGTTATACCTTAGTTTTAAATCATGTAATTCGTACCCATACCTCAAAACAGGTTAAGTCCTCTTTCACTTGAGGGCCAGTAACTTTTCCATTCTTAATATTAACACTTTGTTCTATAAGAACTATGATTAAGACTTAAGATGACCATTACCTATATAATGCAATAGGAGACCCTAATAAATACCAAGATCTTTTCCTCGTATACCCCAATAAGAGTTTCTACTTTATTTGCAAGTGCATGATTATTTTGTAGAATCCCCTTAAGACAGTCACAGTATTAGTTAATTCTTTTAAGTTGGGTAGTATGCCTCATAACCTAGTATCACATAGTCCTCTTAACTCGTTAATGAAGTGTAACTGAATGACATTAACTGTATGCTAGCATAAGACGATAGTATTTATCCAGACTATAAAATTTAGAGGCCCATACCCCTATTTGGTCGACTAGCGACTTAGACAAGGAGTTAGTATGACAACTGTAGAGATTGTAGAGTCTTATTTTCTGGGTAAACTTGAATTATTTTTGTACCTTCTTCCATCATGATCCAGCGTAATTATATTTTCTGAACTACCTTGACTTATGCCACTATTATAGCCTAGTTTTGTAAGCTTATTCTTTTATCGAGCTTGTTCATGACATATATATTATTGGGGCCTGATCAACCACACTAATACATTGTCTAAATCAGAATCAGTGTATTATGGTCTAGCTAACCATAGTGTGCTTGGTTCACTCTTCGCATGACTATTTTACGTGGATTAAGATATATAGTCGACTAGTTGACGAATATACTTGCCCCTAGACGCATCTGAGCATATCATATCGATTACATAATTGTACTGATATGAGCATGTGAATAAGAACCTACCAAAATAAGATTTCAATCTACAACTGCCTTGACAATTTCTTTTGAATTCCTTAAACGCCTTGATCCCCATACTTGTATTCTATTACCTCCACCTTGAATTCTTTATTATTGCTCTCCGTCTTCCCCTATTTTGAAAAGATGAATACTCGTGCTTGATTTACATTGATACACAAAGAGTGCGAGATATACCCCATAGGCCAATCACATTACTTGATGATTATTTTCCGTAATTAAGGGCATATCATATATGATATATTTTGTCTGTTAGAAACTTTGAGGATTGAATAACATGATTAAATAAATTGAGAAATATTTTTCTTAAGTGTATAGCCTTATGTGATAGATGGGTAAATTCTAAGTTGGGTAGAAATTGCATTGTTAACTTGAGGAGAGTTTCTTTTAGATTATGACCAAGTAAGATTAGATTGTGAGATTAAGTCATTTTAAATATGGAGAATTTTAGAAGAATGATTAAGATGATGAGGATTTAATAAGAATTTATATCTTGATATTGCGGACCAAATATTTATACTTGGACATATGATTTAAATTTTGAGTATTGAAGGTTGAATAATCAATTTAAATTTGAGGATCAATATAGAATCTTAGACTTGGACAATTGGTGAATTAGATTTAAAAAATTTATAATTTGATGATTTGAGTTAAAAGTTAAAATTTTGATTGTTGGATTACCTATTTGAAATATCGAGGATGTAAATTAAATTTAAAATTTGAAGAGTACGAAATTCACAAGTTAAAAATAGAAATAATATTTGAGTAGAATTATTTTCTAGAGGATATTATGATAGCTGGAGATCGTGATATAAAATTTAATGTGCGTTATTTAAATCTTAAATATGTTATATGAATTTAACTTAAATTTGGATGTTGATGATTTAAAAATTGAGAATATAGTATGATAGGTTGAATCTTGATTTAAACAATGGTTATTTCAAATTTGAAGTAAGAGCGATAGATTTGAATAGATTCTGTTATTTAAAATTTTGGAAGAGATCGCGATTGACTTGCCCTATGCACGAATGTGAAAGATTTAACAAATTATGCCTTATTTTAATTTTGAGGACAAATTTTTTTTAAGTTAGGTAGATTGTAAATCTCCTCACCCAAAATTATGCCTACTTGGCTTAGATAGAGAGATTAGGGCTAATTTGAATCCAATTTTAAATAGAACATTTTATTTTAGACGGTTTTATAATATTTAAATTACTTAGTGCACCTTACCGTTGCTTCGATAATCGGAGCACTACACTAACCATTGTCTTCCTACAAATTTCATATCCTTGTCCTAGACGTGCCCGCCTTCTATTCTGACCTTTGTGTAACTTATAATTATGCTCTTTTGTGCTATATTTTAGTCGCACAATATTTGTCGCAGATATTATTATTTAATTCTAAATAAATTTAACTTTGTATCCTTGTGCATTCTAATCGAAATTGGAGACACAACTTGATTCGTTTCGTGCAATTCAATTTATGATTATATTCTATTCTGAGTTCCTTATGTCCATGATACTTGTGTCCCACCTAATTTTATACCCATGTACTTCTAATTAATTCAAGAAAACCTTGTGCATTAATTTTAATTAATTTAATCCAATTTCCATCTTTGTGCAATTTTCCAATTGCTGGATGCTTTTATACAAGAGTACATTGAGGTATCTACGCCATTGGACATGACACATAAAGAAACCCATTTTTTGTTCACATAAATTTTTTCCATTATTTTCGGAATGTGCAACAGACAAACATCGCCCTCATTTAACCCTAGCCTTGTATTTTAAACAATGTAAATCATAGCCCTCCAAACATTCCCATGACAAGCCAAGGCTCACTCCAAGGAGGGGTTGACCAAGCCCAAATTTTTAAGTTAAACACTCAACCCTCCTTCACATGTATAAATATTATTTTCCTATTTTTTTATCCACACAAAACCCAAAGACCAATACCTAGCCGAATGCATCCCTCCCATACTGTTCATTTCCTTCTCACCGCAGCCTTAACACCCATGCAACTAGACGCACACTTGACCTAGATGACCAGTATCACCCCTAGAGTACCCTCTGAGTCCAGTACAAATATGGTTGTGTATGTGCTAGCATAATGGCTGATGTGTATTGTGTTATATTTTATGTATATAGGACTATTGGATTGATCTGCGCGACTTCAGGAGCAGGTTATTAGTACCATGCAGCTTTCTTGCCAAGCAAGTATACCTTGCCATTGTACTATTATTCATATTCCATATGTTGCATGCATCTTTATTTCTGTTATTTAGTTCATATATTTTAAAATGCTATATAAACTATGCGTCCAAGGAAACTTGGGTGCAACGACGGTGTTGTCATAATTTGTTTTTATTATGTATATGCATGTGACCTAGTTTATGAGACCACCCCATTATCATGAAGCATCATTAGGTTTATTGGCCATGACACAGCTGTTATACGAGTGTGAGTCTCATGTAGGATACGAACTTGCATGCAGGGTTTGGCCTCATGTATGTATGGGACGTACGTTAGGGATAACTGCTGTTAGAAAATTTGTATACTAGTAGACTTGGCAGTTATCAGAGGTATTATCGTGTCATGGATATGACATGCTTAGAGCATGGGGTAGGGAGAACAACAAGTAAGACGTGTGGGCTCCTTTGCACTTTCCTTTTTGTAATCCGGACGCTCCATAGGAGATACGGGCGGTGATGACCCCTATATTACTGGCGGCCTCTGGCTTTCAAAAGACGACATGCTTTGTAGGCCCCTGATTCTCCGAGAGAATCATGCCAATCCCATTTATGGCCAGATAGCCCACGCATTGGAAAAGTTGTTCTTAAACTGTATTAACTTAGACGGTTAGGCGACCCATTGGATATTTATTTAAGTACTTTATTGGCATGCTTCTATGTATCTTGTTATGTCCCTCTGAGAACCTGGTCCCTTTCCAGGTGTAGATGTTCATGAGTATTCGCAGGAGCATAGATCTGGACTGGTTACTTATGTTTCGAGGAGGTCTTCTCTTCGAGTCTTAGTGATTGCTAGTGGTTGTACTGATATTGTGTTTGTTTTTATATTCTAGTTCGGCAGTGGATTTGTCTCCATCTGACTGTCATCCTTAGATACTTCATATTGAGATTTAGTTATTTGGTTATTGTTTATTTATTTCTATTGATTTTTATTGATGAGATTTAGATTATGTCATGTGACTTATGATATATGTTTATACCACTTGTGAATTATCATTCATATTATAGCGTACGTGTGTTATGGTTTCCATATATTGGAGTCTTCATATACATACGGCTGGCATGCTTACGTATTTCTAGTTCTACGTATTTTAGGACTGGGGCATGACATCCTTGTAGATCCATGCTCTAATAGCCTCCAATGGTGATTTGGGAAAGAATTGGATGGAAATTTGGTAGGGATTTGGTAAAATTTGGTTGAAAAAAATTCTAGATCTAGATTTGGAATAAAAAATAAAAAGAGAGAAAATTTTCATCCCCTTTATATAGGCCTTACTTGCCCCCCTCCCTCAAGCTACTATGTAAAGTCTAAAATACCCCTTGGGGCCTCTCATGAAGAAATTAATTAAGGAGAAAAGGTTCTAGTCTAATGGGTTTAACTTAATTAATTATCCTCCTAATGATTGGGCTTCTAATTATTGGGCTCAATTCTAACTAGAATTAAATGTTGGTCCATGAGTCTAAACTAAACTAGTTAGGTCTACTAACACAAGTCCAAAAATAAATCTAATATGCTAACAATAAATAATACAATAAATAAATATTTAACATGCACAATATTTAATTAATTACCAAATGACTAAAGTACCCTTTCCTAGAAAATATGGTAGTGACAAATCTACCCCCTTAGAAAAATATGATAAGCATGCAAAGTACTATAAGCAATTTGGCAAGATATCTTGCCTGCTCTGAAAATGGATGAAGTTCCAACTCAAGGCATCGTCCGATCTACCCGTCACATAAATTAAACAAATTAGGTTACAAAAGTGGGTAAATAGTTTCCTCTATTTTAATCTATTTTAATTCTAAATAAAATAAAATAAAATAGTATTTTAAACTTATTATAATCTGATTTTATTGTTAAACCCTAATTTCGGTCCAAAGAAAGTCAACTTTACGGATTTGGGATCCATGTAATACAAATCGAGGCAATCCATTAACCAAAAAGTCAAACAACTCAAATCCTAGATTTGTGTGTTGAATTCAATAGATTTCAGCACTACATGAATGCCGGAATCAACGGTTTCATAAAATCATAAGTCGGTAAAGAGTTATGGCCACAAGGGCGCACAAATGACAGTTTTTGGTGGTTTCCTATTTATGTCTACGTTGCACAAATTTTATAGTAAAATAAACTTATATATTAAATTTTGAAAAAATAATTTTATGGAAGTTCATCATGTCACTTTTTGAAACTTTAAATGGCTCATAATTCCGAGTTCGAGATCTCCCAAAATCTTGAAAATACGAAAATGTGTCTGATTTTGGACAGTTGGCACTTTCAGAATATTCTAAAAAATATGTTAAAATTATTAAAATAATTTATATATTCAAAAAATAACCTTGATACGGTTCTTATAAAAAAATTGGAGAGCGTTTGGAGTCCGAAGCTAGGAGATATTATCTTTTTAAGTCGTCATAACTACTAGTAAATGAGGCTGAATTTATGACGAATTTTGACTATTTTTGGACAAAAAATAGAGGAGTTTGGGGAAGAAAAATATGAAAGATGAGTTTATTTCATAATTCTAATAGGTATTTATAATGGTAGAGACTACTTAATTGAATACGACTATGATTGGCTAATTTGGATTTGATTAGGATCAGTTTAAATAAGGATAGGATATGCATTAAGTTATTTTCCTAATATGCTCAGGATTTAAATTAATTTAAAATAGATTTTGATTTTATCTCAATAATTTATAATCTTAAATATAATTAAAGATAATACAAATAATTTATATATAATCTTATTAATATCTATTAACACTAAATTAGCATCCATCTAATATTAAGACTATATATATATCCAAATAAATCCTAAATAATTTCAAAAATCTAAATAAATTTCTTAAAATTCTAAATAAATTACAAAAAAATATAATTAAATATTTTAACCTAAAATAAATATTTGGTAGAAATAATATGTAAATATGGTCTCATAGTAAATCATGGAAGTCCTAAAAATTTACGTTTCCTAGGTTTTAATTACCAAAAAATTCTAGAAAAATCTCCAAAAATCAAAAATAGCCTAAAAATAATTTAAATAAGTATTTATATAAGTAAATATATCAAGAAATTTATTTTCTAATTAACTAAGAAAATACTCTAAAGAAATTTAATATCTATAATAAATATAATAATATAAAATACACACAAAATATCTATTTTGGGTGAGGGGGTTTACAGACATCACTCTTGATTCTTTCAGGGATATACTTTGTGCCCCTCATCCTTGTCCTGGCGGAAAGTTTTGTGCTCATTATTTCAATCAATACTTTTACGAAATTCGAAATTTACCGTATCATATACTCTGCTATCATTCCTAAGCAAACCTCCAAAGATGATGTGACCTATAGGGAGATGTCTGCTTTATATTACTTCTACATATCCACTCCCTTTAGCCTTCCTAAGACCATGATTCGACAGATGATTACTGTTGTAAACACAAACGTTAACTTTATTATGCCATGTATCTATTACTCATCTTTGAGCACTTCCACATTCCTATGGAAGAACCCACTTATCTATCTGAACTAGTTTATCTGACCAAAGCCCGTAGGATTCAATATATTTTTCTTGTTCCTAATGAGGATGACTTATCCAGATCTGATTATGATGCACCAGCTGATCCAGCCCCAGTTGATCCAGCCCCAGCTCCTCCTACTCCTACTCCATCATCCTCTACACAGCCTACTACCTTGGACTTTATACAAGAGATGTTCTGCGAGCAATTCAGGTTATAAAACAAGATGATAGCTACTCAACACCAGGAACAGAACACTATGATTATCACTCAACTTCGCGTCCAGTCTTATCGCACCACTATCCTAGCCCACACTTTAGCCAACTCCCTAGCAGATCTTTTTTATCACCTAGCACATCATCCTACTACACCTCACCCGGTGGCTCGTGATCCTTTCCGCTCAGGCTACAAGATCGATGATTCATTTGTTCAGCAGTACTTTGCCCCTACCGGAGCATACTTTGACGATCACCCGCCTGCTGATGCTGCTGATGATAATTTATGATAGTTTTTTTATGGCTATGTGGATGTATTAGTTTTTCTATTTTAGTGTACTAAAAAATATTTTCTTAAAATGTTCGTAAAATGTTTATGATATTTGCATCTCTATATATTTGCCAGTCTTGTTACTTACTCTGATTAAAATAATGCATATTCTAGTTAATTTATCTTTTTCCAATTTTTTATAATAACTCGTTATGGGGGAGTTTTTATTTTCCACTATGATATATTTACAAAGGGGGAGAAATGACAAAATATGATAACAAAATATTATGATAAAAATATTTCGATTATAGTTGATATATGATTGATGACATATAACTGTGATATATTTTGTTAAAGAAATATTAAGTTACAGGTCATTCAAATGCTCATGTTCAAAGGAAAGATCTACTTACGATGGAGCTTTTTCTAAAAAGCTAGTTTTTTACGGAAAGATCTACGTTCAAAGAAACTTCATCTATGTTTCAACTATTTGCATCAAAGGCTACATCAGACTCACCATATGTGTATTTTGGCATAGTTTGTCAATTATCATAATGGGGGAGATTGTTGACACAAAGTGATCACAATCAACCTGATTCAGATAATCGTCAAACATTAGATCAAAAATACAAATAAAGAAGATACTCGATGCAAAGCATATCAACTCTGTCAGTACTAAAGGCAGACTATGCAACAGCTATTGGTTTCATATTCAAATATAATCTTTTATTTATTTGAGTCTAGGACTGATGTAAGATGAGTCGCACTGGCAAATCCCAAGTACCTATACCCATATACCTAGTCTACTCAAATAAACCAAAGAACCTATCCACCAAATCAGGCCATATTCATTTACAAATTCTACCATACTAAGAGACCAAACTCGGGTCGAACTCATGCCGAACTCAGACCGAACTCGGTTACCCTTTTGGTATAAAATCAACCAGTTCAATAATCTCCTAATTTTTTGGCACAACGATTGAAAATTTGAATTAAACCCCATCCGAATTCTGGCCGAATTCGGTTTGCCTACTCCCTATAAATATGATTGGAATTCTTAATTCTTACACAACTCAACGATTCTTAATCTTCTATCATATTATGGGAAAATATCTAAGCCTTAACTTTTCCATCTCCAAGATCAACTCCCTAGCCTTCCTAGTGCCAAGTGCGGTCTCGGTCTAGAAGTCTTCAGAGTTGTAAAGAGCTTGGTTCCATCAGTTACTCTCTCTCAAGCTGTGAAGTTGCGAGACTTTGGATCAAACCTTGTGATGTAAAGAAGTCGACAAGCTTCGGATCAAAGCTTGTGATTCGCTATTGGTGATTATAGTGGATAAAACTCCAAGCTTGAGTTCTCGGGACTGGACTAGTCCTCTCAGAGGAAAACTCGTATACATCTTGGTGTTTGCATTTACTTTCTCTCACTCTATTGAATATATTCATAACACTGCTAGTAGTATCACTTATATATTAGATATATTCCAACTGCTAGTAGTTGATCACCATTGCATGCCATAAAATTATATTTTAACATGTAATTTTATTTTGCTGCATACATAAACTCCATTCACCCTCTTCTAGAGTTATCATACACGGTCCTACAAAGCAATAGAAAATAAAATTTATACCTCAAACTCCAATAGTCGCTGGTGGCTATCGGCACAATGCCGCTGTCTGTCCTGCGCCATCTGAAGCCTATCCCTGATGAGCTTCACCTTCTCAGCAGTATCCACAACCATCTCTAGTCCCAATAAGTCTCTCTCACCAACATCATCCCATAATAACTGAGTGCGGCATCTCTGACCATACAATGCCTAAAATGGTGACATCTCGATACTGGCTAGGTAGCTGTTATTGTAAGCAAACTCTACCAGGTGAAGGTGATCCTTTCAAGACCCTCTAAAATCCAAAATATAAGTGCGTAACATATCCTTGAGAGTCTGGATAGTCCTCTCCGGTTGCCCGTCTGTCTGAGGGTGATATGCGGTACTGAAATTGAGCTGAGTGCCCAAGCTAGCCTACAAACTCCTCCAAAAATGGGATATAAAGCGACTATCCAGATCAGAGACTTTGCTCACAAGAAATTCTTACAATCTGACTATCTGACGCACATACATTTATGCGAGCTTCTTCGTAGACGTACCTACTTTGAATGACAGAAAGTGGGCCGATTTGGTCAATTTGTCTACGATGACCCAAATTGCATCTTTCCCTCCTGGAGAACGTGGAAGCCTTGATACAAAGTTTATCGTCACATGCTTCTACTTCTACTCTGGAATGGGTAAAGTCTGAAGCAATCCACCTGCTCTCTGTCTCTTTGCCTTTACCTGCTTGCATACCAAGCATCTGGATATGAAGCTAGCCACCTTCTGCTTTATACCATACCACCAAACATGCTCCCTCATGTCCCCATATATCTTGTTGGCACCTGGATGTATAGAGTACTGAGATCAATGTGCCTTCTAAAGAATCTTCTTGTACAACACTCCACTCGGCACATATAATCTGGTACCATGCCGCAATAATCTATCATCTGTAATACTGAAGTCCTATGCCAATTCCATCTGGACCTGCGCTCTGATGCTCCTCAGAGACTCATCCTCGAACTGTGCGGCTCTGATTTAGTCTATCAACTATGATTGTACTTGGAGTCCCCACATCTGTGCTACAACTCCAGGAACTAATACCTCAATACCCAAGCTATCAAGATCGGCCAACAAGTACCTGTCTCTCGTCAAGTACATAGCTACTGGATACTTGCTTAGAGCATCAGCGACTATGTTGGTCTTCCCTGGATAGTACTGCAAGGATATGTCAAAGTCTTTCATCAAATCCAACCATCGTCGCTACCTTATGTTAAGCTACTTTTGTGTGAACACATATTTTAAGCTCTTGTAATCGGTAAAGATCTTTACCGGCTCTCCATACAAGTAGTGCTTCTACAGTTTAAGAGAAAAAATAACTCCTGCCAACTCCAAGTCATGGGTCGGGTAATTCTTTTCATGCGGCCGTAATTGCCTAGAAGCATATGCAATCATATTCCCATTCTGCTACAACACACATCCCAAGCCCTTACCCGATGCATCACTATATATAGAAAATCTTTCTATCCCTAATGGCAATGTCAATACGGGAGCTATAGTCAACCTCTTCTTTAGCTCCTTGAAAGCAGCCTGACAATCCTCAGTTCAGATGAACTCCATGTCCTTCCTGGTTAGTCTAGTCATTGGCTCCACAATCCTGAAAAAATCTTGAACAAATCTTCGATAATAGTCCGCCAATCCAAGAAAGCTCCTGATCTTCACCACTGAACTTGGGGTAGACCATGACTCAACTGCTGAAATCTTCTTCGGGTCTACTGAGATCCCGTATCCTGTAATCATATGCCCGAAGAATTCAACCTTATTAAGAAAGAACTAACACTTCAAAAGCTTGCCATAAAGTTTCTCCTTCCCGAGGGTCTCTAGAACTATCTTCAGGTATTTCTCATGCTCCTCTGGGGTATTCGAATAAATTAGAATATCATCAATGAATACCACCACAAACTGATCCAAGTACTGATAAAACACCTTATTCATCAGGTTCATGAATACCGACGGGGCATTGGTCAACCCAAACAGCATCACCAAGAACTCAAACTGTCCATACCGAGTCCTAAAAGCTGTCTTCGGAATATCCTCCTTCTTAACTTTCACCTGGTGGTACCCCGACCTCAAGTCTATCTTTGAGAATACCTTCGCTCCGCTCAACTGATCAAATAAATCGTTAATCCATGATAATAGATATTTATTCTTGATAGTGAGGTTGTTGAGTGCCCTATAGTCGATACACATGTGTACCGACCCATTATTCTTTGGTACAAATAATACCGGAGCACCCCATGGTGATGAACTGGAGCAAATGAAGCCCTTGTCCTATAACTCATCTACTTGCTTCTTCAACTCTATCAGTTCGCTGTTGTTCACTATATATACGTGCTATGTTATCGGCTGTGCGCCTGGCACCAAGTCTATAGAGAACTCTACATCTCTGTCTGGTGGCAATCCCGATAAATCCTCTGGAAAGACGTCTATATACTCTGTAATTAATGGATGTGGCGGTTCTTGCTCTTCCACTATAGCTCCACAAAAATCTCCCCACTCTTCTCTATTGTTCCTCTGACGAACTTAAACTCTGGCTCTCCTGGTGTCTGAAATAAAACTTTGCCTTCACGATAATCAATACTAGCATGGTGCCTACTCAACCAATCCATCCCGAGTACTATATCGTAGCCCAAAATTGGCATTACGAGTAGACAAACGCTCAACTCTTGGCCTCCCAAAGAAACTCTCTGATCCTTGCAAACATCACTAACCAGGATAATGCCACCTCCGGTCGTGATCTTGCAAGTCCTCGCCAACGATTCAGTCTCAAGGTGATATTTCAGAGCAAAAGATATAAATATGAAACTATATGAAGTACCAGAATCAAATAAAGTATGAGCTGGAAAAGAATCAAGATAGACTGAACCTAAAATAATATCGCCGACTGGCTTCCCCTCCTCGACGATTAAGGAGAAAGCTCCCCCCTGTCGCTAGGCAGCTCTTTGCTGCTGCTGGTACTGAGTGAACTGCTATTGTTGTGGTAGAAAAAAAGGTCCTCTCTGCT
Organism: Iris macrosiphon; assembly: GCA_036927795.1. NCBI lineage: Eukaryota > Viridiplantae > Streptophyta > Magnoliopsida > Asparagales > Iridaceae > Iris > Iris macrosiphon. The sequence goes on along the minus strand of JAYESA010000017.1, from coordinate 82,025,225 downwards.
GTCCCACTGGTGGTCTCATGGGTGCTCTCTGTGCCTGGGGTCCGCCATAAGCTGGACGAGCTGGAGCTCTAGAATAAGCCCTCAACTGATGGTCTCCATATTCATAAAATAAGCACTGGCCCAATCTTATCCTGCACGCATCACATCCGTGTCCCTGCTTCTTACAAAATAGAGAAGGAATAGGTGGCCTCTGGATCTGGTGCGTCTGCTATACCGACGCTCTAGCTGGTCCATGATATTGCTGTCTCGGCTGCTTGAAGTGCCTCTGATGCTGCTGCTGAAAGTGAGGCCACTTTATTGGACCCGTATTTGTACTGGATCCTCCTATGTCCCTCGGCTTCTTAGAACCAAGCTCTAGATCATCCTCTGCCCGCTGTGCCTGCCTCAGAATCTCCTCAAAAGTGGTGGTAGGATCTCCATTTGTATATGATTTAATCTCCTTGTTCAGGCCCATCCTGAACTTCCTGGCCCTTCCTTTAGGGTTATGTCCCTCCACAAAGTGGTCTAATCTGCAATACTCTGCCGTATACTCATCTACCGTCATACCTTCCTGAACGAGGTACTAAAACTAGCTCTCTAGAGACGTCAGAGCCACATCTGGAAAAAACTTTTTTATTGAAAAGCTCTTTGAAAGCTTCCCAAGTAAGTTCCAGTGATAAGATCCTGGGGTCCGTCCTGAACCAAGTCAGTGCGATGTCAAACATCATGCTTCCTACGGCCTCTACCTACAACCTCTCTGGAATTTGCACCAGCCGCAGGTTTCGCTCAATGTCTTCTATCCAATCATCAGCATAAATAATTCCTTCAGTGCCTTTAAAGTCCTTCGGCCCCATCCTCTTGAAGTCTATAATTATTCCTGGCCACGGCTGTTGCAGGGTGAACTGAGGTGGTACCGTCTATGGCTAGACTAAGGTGACTCTCTCGATTGCGGCAAGCGCAATCTAGTGAGCATTCTCAATACCCTGTCTAATAACCTCTGACTGGCGCTGTTGCACCTCCATCATCTACTGAAAGAGTGCAAACATCTGTGTCTGCTCGGCTGCGGGTGGTGGGGGTGGAAGATCCCCTAAAACTGTTGGTCGTTTCCTTCGTACCGAAGGTGGAGTACCTCCGAAAGTTACTGTAAAAATGCTCACCTAGATCGGTGATGCGGACCTCTGGAATGTTGCTGCTGGAACAGTGTCTGCTGGTACTGTCCTCATAGGCGACGAAGTGACCGATCTCGCTGACATTACGCCTGAGCGCTGGGAACACGTCTTCGACGGCATCCAGAAGGTAGATTGAAACAAAGAATTAATATTAAGTATGATACGATATCATCAAAGAAAGATAAAATTATTCAAAGTAAAGCAAATATTCAATAGATAAGGATAGCAAAATAGATATTTGGAAATATTTCCTAGTTGTGATTGAGTATACTCTCAGCCTATATCCGATATCCTAAAGCAGGCTCGTAGCAGTACTCTAGGTGAGCACTACTATGATATCGCTCTACATGCGACTCATGACCTGCATGGGCCACCCCTAAAAATGTGTCACGACCCGTACCCGGAATAAGGGCACGAGTAGTGAGCAACGCCCAGTCTACGCCACAGCATCGACGGTATAACAATGTCTGGATCATCCATACTATTTAAACTTCTCACACAAGATGTATAAGGTACCTGTCAATGTCATCTCAACTCTAAACGGAGGAATAATATGGTATATGACCCTGGTAAACTATACTCAATCACAATGAAAACTAAGGAAGATAAAACACGAGATAAAAAAAATGAAAGAAAGAGTCATAATACATCTACAGGTCCAAAATAATATATACATGCCAAATAACCTCAATAAAGTCTAATACAAGTCTAAACAATGAGTTTAAGCCTCCTCAGCCTCTGATACTAGGTCCTCCTACTCTAAAAGAGTATCCTCTAATGGTACGCCATCTCGCGGTCCATAGTAGGTGGGACACTGGTCTACGAGCCAATCATCTAAAAAATATATCCAGTCAGGATTGGAGCGAAGTACATACCTCTGAAAGTAGTTTCAAATACATGATCGAGCATATATAACAGATAATAGAAAAAATATAAGATAACTAAACATCATAGATAGAGTGAACTAGAGTGAATAGGTAATGTACTGGAATGAAGAACATACAATAGAATAACTGCAATTAAATGAAAAAGATAAAATTAACTAATGTGCCATGGAATACAAGTTCATTATGCGATCGGTTTAGGTTGAACACGAATACAATATGGTAACTCGATTATACGTGTGATATGTAATCGACATGTACACGAATACACTTGGGCTTGATCACATAACCAACTCCTATTCCCCTATCCCCAACCAATACTAATGGATCCAATTATGACACGTTACGAACACGAATATGGGCACACTAAACACGAGTAGTGTGTGAACACGAAGTACACTAAAATCAATACCCGATACAAACGATAAAATACATGTGAAAGAGTACCTGCTGAACACGGTAAGGGATAACATCTCTTGACATGATCTATATAGTACCATCCGTATAACCACTGTGTCAGAATCAAGTATACAGTTTTAGAACATACGATATATATACTATCATAAAATGAAAACTAACAGAGAGATGTACTCGCCTGTGGTCCCGAATAATGGGTATATCTAGATGTCCAAGCTGGTGTCACACAATCCTATAGAGGAATATCAAGTTAAATGGTGTGATAAAAGGGAAATGGGTTAAAAATATACTAATGCATGCTTCTAGGTCGATACTAGGTCATACACTTACTTTTAGGTCCAAGCTAAGGTTATTAGACTCATATGGCTTTCAACTAGTCATATAAGCCAATACCAGCTATCTTGACCAATACTCATATACTAACTGCTATATATATATATATATATATATATAACTTCTAACTATGAGCTGAACCTTAACTAACAGATACAACATTAACTAACTATACATAACACTAACTAATACCTAACTCTCTAATCATTACAGATAACTAGTAAGGACTGAGGTAATATCACTAACTGGCATTCTTAATAATGTGTATCCACTGACACACATCAGTGTATCAACTAATTTATATTAGTATATCAACTGATACTCATTTGTCTATCGACCTAGCTAATTATCCGGTACTAAAATACACTAATTGACATTAATCCAACTGAGAACTAACTAGTAATCATTAGCTAATATATATTAACCTTCTATTACTAGATAACAATGATTCCATACTTATAATAACTCAATTCTAACTGAAACTCCTAAGTGACTAACATCTCACTAACACTAACTTAACTCACTAGCATACAATCTAATACATTAACTTAGTATTTTAGTTCCCACCATTGTATCAGTTATTGATACCCAAAATAATACCCCTCTTCCTCAATATTTGACACTACACATGGCCACTGCCACTGTCTACTATATGTGCAGACAGAGCTCCCTAACTTGCACTGGCTCGAGCTCACTTGCTGTGCACCTTACCTGTCTACTGATACAGTTGTATTAGTAACTAATACTGATTCATTTTCCTTGCTCACCTAGTTGCAGTGCTCTAAATATATTGTGGTGCACAAATAAGTGCACAGCAGGCACTGCTACTGCTGAATGCTAATGCTACTGTCACTACTTCTAATTGTTGGTGCTTGCATTGTAGGGCAATACACGCCTGCTCATCCCCACAATACCCTTGTACCCGAGCGTATTAGAAACTTACTGTCCTACTGCTACTCTCGTTCCTCTAACATTGATACTCCAATATAAGTCCAAACCTGAGCCCTTGTTTACTTCCTCATCACACACACCCAGATATGTGTACGCACACACCCTTCTTAACAATATCTCACCTCAATGCACTGCACACATAATTTTACCCCAACCCGATACCTGGTGTCGGTTCCTTTTCACCTCCTCTTAGCAGATCTGAACTGAAAAACTTCCCTTTATAATACTACCTACACCCCATCTCCCACCTGAACAATGAGCATTCCCTTTATGTCACTACAATAGCTGCTATTACTTTAATCGTTCTGCTACTACACTTACTTATTGCCAATTGATACATGCTACTTGCTGGTTTGATACATGCCTGTGCAGACATTGCTGTTACTGCTTGTATTGCTTAAACCTAATCCCCATAACAACACTCCCTGTTAATTACCTGCAACTGAACTTTGTTCAGTTGTACCTCGCTGTACAGTGCTCTCTCGAGCATCAATCCTCTTCACATTTATAATATTCCACACTCCCACAATACCACATCACAAACACAATACTACACAAGTACTTATATATATATATATATATATATATATATATATATACACATACACACACGCATAATACCTCCAAAATGCTAGCACTAGGCCAAGTACCAAACACTTAGTATGCACACAATAAGGTACTCATGATACGCTCGTGATACCCATCCAAAACTTCACGATATCCTACAATTAACATTTATAGAAGCTAATTACATTATAATACAAGTATTATAACTTTCTACAATGAGAATTAAGGAGTAATTATACAAAATATCCAAAATTGGGTTTTGTGTCACCATATCATAAAATACCATGATACGGCCTACACGTATCCATATGCGGACACGTACCTAGTCTCCTAACCCCGATCTAAGTCTAATTAGATTTAATTGGTCTCATGACACAATTGATGTGTCAATCTCGTAATTATCCTAAAATACACACAAATTACCACATAGAACTCACAATTCATATCTAATTAGCCTAGAACTTGTTTCTATAGGTAGCCCTATGCCATGGGATCATTCCTAATGGTCAAATGCATAATTAAGAAGCTATAATGAAAGAAAATTCAAGAATTACCAATTTGGAGATGGATTTCCAATGAAAATACAATTGGATATATTTCAGACACGATCTCTAGCTCCAAAGTTCCTCCTCCTTGTGCTCCTTGCTTCTCTAAGCTCCTAAACTCCAAGAGTGATAAATTTGAGAAGGAAATAAAGGTGAGTTGATAGTGAATTGATGGAGGAAAGAAGGAATTGGGAATCTATGAAATTGGGGATCTCAAAAATAAATGAACAAATAAGAGGAGAGAGAGAAGAGAGGCTCTTATGGCCAGCCCCCTTTTCCCCCTCTCCAAGTCATTGTCAATTGTTCAAATTGCCCCTCCAATAGTTCATATGAATATTAATTAAGAAGGGTATATTAGGAAGGCTTTTAACTAATTTTTAATTAAGCCTAACGTCCTAATTAATTAGTAGAAAAAGGACTATTGGCTTAGTCCAAGTTGGGCTCACTAGTTATTATGACAATTCTAGTTGGGCCTACATGTGTCAAGTCTAACTATTGGGCTAGTCTCTCTAAGCAAAATAAATAACACAAGTCACATTTAATCTATAATACAATCATTCAATAATTTTTATAGCATACCAATATAATTATTTATTCCTAAAATTTATTTACCCATGCCAAATTACTAAACTACCCCTAGTTAAAAAAGTGAGGGTGACAGGGAGGCCCAGTTTGGCTAGCTACCGCACTGGGAAGACAGCCCCTTAATCTAAGAAGATATATCCAATATGGATTGCAGAGTCAGTAACACATTATATAAATAAGTCATGCATGCATAGCGATAATTCGCGTTCTGAAAAGTATTACATGATGGAGTTTGATGAACAACACCTCGCACATTAAAAATGGATGCATGGTACACTTGTGGTTCATGTAAATCATGTTTAGGTCAGAGACATTCTTGAGACACATTGAGTTACATAGACGTTTCTTTATTTTATATTATATATATACTTGATTTTATTGTTGCGCTTGAACAAGGAAGGCCGAATGGTAAGAAAGGGTAAGACGAACTTAGTTATTTTATGGCATGACAGTTTTGCTTCACACATGAGTATTTCATTATCATGCCATAAAACTAATCCTAAGGCAAGACTAGAAAGATAACATAATCAGTCGATGCATATAACTAATAAACGTACCTATTTTATGGCATGGGCGAGAGGCCTCCCCACCAGTGTATTCAATATACTGACACCAACCAGATTGAATGCATGATGTAGGGAGTAGCTCAAACAGTTTTCAGAGATCGCTTGAAGCATCGAGGCGCCAGAATGCACTTGGCATCTTGGAGCATGGTACACGAACCTGAAGCTCATATATACGAGACGTAATATATATAGGAACATCATTATCCAGAGTATTTGATTCATATTGTAAGCCTAAGGGCATATTCAATGTAAAGAGAGAGAGAGCTTGAGCGATTATAATTCTTGGCCTAGCGCCGCTTGTAATACTTCTTCAATGTCAATAAAGAGCTTATTTTGTTTTATACTTGTTTTTGCTCTACATTTTCTCTTGGCACTATATGTGCGACTCTGTGGCTTAGTATTTCATCGGCCGACTTGCCTTGTGCAGGCGTAACTTAGGCTCGAGTGGCATCACGCCCATGCAAGGACGTTCGGTCCTGCAGGACCAGGGTGTGAAACTTTGATATCAGAGCATGACTTTATGTCCTTGGTTTCGTATCAATTTTCTCAGCATTGAACTAAGTCTGACACATCTCTCGTTGTCCCGTGGGATATTCCATATAATAAGTCTAAATATTTTTGAAAGTTCTTGCAGATGATTGGTTAAATAGGATAGTTACGCGAAGGCCTTTGTAATGAGCTGTGTCAGACTTATGGGAGTAGACTCATGCTAGAGTTAGCAAGTTATGTGCGAATCAGAATACCTCTATGCTAATACTAGTGGATTAGTGTGTGAAACTAGAATATCATTCGGATGAGATAGCTATGTACACAGCCTTTTGGCTAAGTCGTGATGAGTATCGTGCACCTAAACCCTTTGGTACGAGCGAGATTGAATATTGTTCAATTAAGGATAACTTGGACTTAGAATGGAAATCGACAGAGACATTATAGGTATATCGCTAAAGCGAATATAAGGGATCGTGCTTGGATTTTGAGGAATGGTTCGGTCGAATATTTGTGTCGATAAGTTTTGAATCAGAATATGGTTTATATAGATGACTATGCGAGAATAAGATTATCGAGGCGAACACAAAGGGATCGTGCTTAAGTTTAAGGAATAAACTGAATGGATATTCGAGTGAACGATGTGAACACAATTGGTAAGTTGGTAAGTTGTACCATATTATCTTATGCGACACTTTATATCTATAACACGAGTTAGGATTTATATCACATGCCATGAAACTGATCCTAAGGCAAGACTAGATAGACAATCGAAATAATTCCTGCACATAACTAAATGAACGTGTTTGGTTTTGTTGAGTGGGCGAGAAGCCTCCCACCAGTGCATTCAATTTACTGATAATCCACCAGATTGTTTGCAGGGTGTGGAAGAATCTTGTTCGGTGTGGAGTCTTCCCTCGTGCGGGCTAAGGCATGGATCTAACTTTGTAGCCTTGGAGCATTGTGACATGAGCTACATCACATATACGTGACATAATATATTGGATCATCGCCTATGTATCATCCCATGTTGTAAGCTGCTTGGCACATTTGTTTTATTTTGAGAGAGAAAGCATGAGTGATATAAAATCTCTGCCTAGCACTGCTTATAATACTTATTCAATATCAATAAAGAGAGTTATTTTTCTATATACTTGTGTTGTTCAAATTTTTGCTGTATTTGGGACTATCTGTGTGACTCTGTGGCTTAACATATATTCTTCGACCGTTTCAGGTTCTTGTCTTGCGTAGGCGCAGCTTAGGCTCAGGCGGCATCATGTCCAAGCGAGGACGTTCGGCCCTGCGGGATCGAGGCCTGACAAGCCTTATTTTCTTCAATATCTTCTTCATCCATAACAACTCCTTGTTAGCCTCTGTCGCCGCATTATACTCTTCCTCTGTCGTTGATAAGACAATATACTTCTGTAACTGCTACTGCCACGATATTGCTCCACCAGCAAACATTATCACATAGCCTGAAGTTGATCGTCTCGTGTCTATATCTCCAGCCATGTCAGTGCCAGTATACCCGACCATCTTTGGCTCATCACCACCAAATAAAATTCTCCAATTAGTAGTGCCATAAAAGTACCATAGAATATACTTGATCATAATCCAATGTATCCTTCCAGGATTGGAGAGATACCTGCTAACCATGCCAAATGCGTAAGCGATATATGGCCTTGTACATACCATGGCATACATGAGACTCCCTACTACTATAGTATATAGAACCTGCTCCATATCTTCTTTTTCGTCCTCGGTCGATGGACACTGCCCCTCAGTAAGCTTAAAATGAGCCACAAGAGAGTTGCTTACTTTCATTGACCCGTCCATCCCGAAATACTGAAGTACACGGTGAATGTACTTCTTTTAGGATAAATAAAGCAGCTTAGACTCTCTCTCTCTCTCTCTCTCTCTCTTAGCTGATCTCCATCCCAAGAATAGCCTTCGTTGCGCCCAAATTCTTCATAGAGAAGGTCGTGCCCAGTTGGCGCTTCAACTCCACTATCCTGATGGCATTCCGACCCACCAATAGCATGTCATATACATAGAGGAAAAGTATAATAAGATCATTATTGGCAAAGTACCTCACAATAATACAGTAGTCTGACGTCGTCCGTGTATAACCATACTCCCCATAAACGATTCGAACTTCCTGTAACACTACCTTGGAGTCTGCTTCAGACCATACAAACTCTTCTTCAACAAACTAGATGTGATTTTTCCTGCTCACAGAATTCCTCTAACTGCTCTATGTACAACTCCTTCTCTAAATTAACATGGAGGAATGTCGTCTTCACGTCCATCTGCTCGACCTCCAAGTAGAAACTGGCTAACAACGGTAGCATAATCCGAATAGACGACTGTTTGACGACTGAAGAAAAGTTGGATCTCCCATAACTAGATCCTCTGCAGTATCCTCTGGATCCTCTGCAGACTCCTACATCCCATGTGCACCCATGTGCACTAGTACACTCTATATGTCCATGGATCATGTAGAAATATGAGTACCATGGCTCATATCCCGTTAACACTATATATATATATATATATATATATATATATATATATATATATATATATATATATATATATATATATATATATATATAAGTAGAACTTTTAAGGATATCAATTTTCTTATTAAAGCTCGCTTATCATAGTAATTTAGCAATTTTCTAGGTTTGGTAAGAAGGCTAAAATTTTAGTTAGTAACATAGATATGATAAAATATTTCAAAGAATCAAAGTTTGCATTTCGAGTCATAAACATTATATATACTTGTGTATATACCTTTATTGATATCACATTCGTAAGATATTGATCATTACAAATATTGGTAACAATTCATATTTAAAATTTGTAACTTCAGACACACCACACACACACACACACACACACACACACACACACATATATATATATATATATATATATATATATATATATATATATATATATATATATATATATATATATATATATATATATATATATATATATATATATATATATATATATATGTATGTATATGGGTAAATTGGATATGAGCTATTGACTCATATTTCCACATGAGACAATGCACATGTGGACAAATAGGAATGTAGTATACTAGTGCACATGGAATGTAGGAGTCAATTTTTATTGGTATATAGCAAACCTTCTATCTTTTCCCTATAAAACATTCGGCAGAAATTAGGGTTTATTATACTGTATATATAGGAAGCTGACCAGTGGTCCCCTGGGTGGATGACTGGGTAATTAGGTTTATATTTGCAGAAATAATTTATTAATTCAATTAAGCTCTATTTAACTCAAAATAAATATGTAAAATTATCAGAAAATTCTAAAAAAATTCTAAAAAATATATCTAGGCTTCTTAACCCTAAAATAAAAGTTTGAAGCCAAAATATTTCCTTATGGCTTCACAATAATTTTTGAAAGTCAGCAATAAATAGGTTTTCTAGGTTTTAACTATCCAAAAAATTCAAAAAATTCTCAGAAATTCTAAAATACTGTAAATAAGTTTCTAATATTATATTTTAATCTCTATGATCCATATCTAGCATAGTGTTACATATTATCATTATCAAATTATACTTAGTATTTCAAAACAAAAATTTCCAAAAAATTACTATTGTATTCTATTTATTTAATTATTATTCTTGTACGATATTTTAGGTATCAGATGCTATAACCTACCTCTCCTAAAATATTTTTGTCCTCAAATTAAACTACACAAGTAACCATATCTATAGTAACATATACAAGCAAATTCTATGGTAATATAATAATAGCTTCCTAGGTTGATGCATGGAGCAATGAAAGTTTTGGAAAACAAAAGGAGAATCAGTAGATATTTAAACTACTATGGTCTAACATTAACTAACTAAATATGCATAATAATTAGGCAACCATTGTTAACAGAAAGGAATAAAGGGACATGGTTAGAATGGTAGAAGTAAACATATCAAAGAAATCATGAACGAAATCAAGCAAGATGCACATAAAAAAATCCTATGAATAAAGATAATGCTAGATTGATAGGGTGAGAATCCTAACTGTCGATGATGTATCTTCTCTAAGTTCTACTCCAATTCTTTAATATAATCCTATTCGTAAGCTCATAGCTAGTACTACTAAGTTGAAGTACTAACCATGATATCGCATTAGATGCGAAGACGGACATGCATGAGCCACCATAAAAACTTGTCACGACCCGCTCACACTTTTGGGATACGAGTGCGTGGTCAAGTTCAGCTTACGCAGCAACATCGACGGTAATACGCAGTCTATGATACACAATGGTCCATAACAAATAAAAGATACACTTATCATCCATAAACTAAGTCATGACAAGGAATTAAACTTAATAGTCTGAATAATTTATTTAAAAAAATTAATCCACTATAATTAAAGATGGTGTCGGGAATAAACCCGGTAAAATAAAAAGAAATTCAACTAGAGACTAAAGTCCACTAATTCTACTAGCTTAGAAAATACGAAAAACTAAGGAAGAAAATATGCTACTCTGCATCTACAGAAGAGACCGGTACGTTGGTAACATTGGTGTCACCAAGATACTCACCATAGACCTCAAAAAAAATTACGTCATCTAAAGCTGAAAGTTGTTTTCAGTTAAGATTGGAGCAAGATCACCATAATACTATGCTACATAATATAATATATAAGCATGAAGAACAACAGTAAAGGAAAGAGGAATCATAGGCATGCCACGGTATGACAAGAAGAGTACGACTTTGACATGGAAACAACACGATAGTACACTCAAGATAAGCAAACCACTGGACAATATGGCAACATGAATCAAGTCACATGTACTATGTATTTTAGAATACAAGTTTTCTGCATGTGGATGACTATAGGTTTATATATCAGTCATGGCGTGTGGTGCACGACTGATATCCATAATACACCCAATTTTAGGGGTTACACAATTCGTAGACCACATGCTTACTCATTGTATTCTCCCACCCGACTCGCTCACAATACATGTTCTTAATAAATAAATAACAGGACGATAAACAATAAATATGACAAAAGTTAAGTGAAGTACGAACATGTACATATAATTTAATAATTCTAACACCCGTGTATAATTTCATTATTAGATGAATTAAGAACAACGACAACATAGATTATGAGAAAGTAACAGCGAAAAGTCGACAAGAAGATACATATAGTATAAAATAAAGTCAACATATGTCATAACAATACTTGCCTGCTCCTAAAGATGTTGAAGTGACAACTCAAGACGTCGTCCGATTTATCCCGTCACATAATTAAAAACAAGTTAGATTTACAAAAAGTGGTTAAATAGGTTTTCTATTTTAATCTATTTTAATTCTAAATAAAATCATATAAAATCTTATTTTAATATTATTATATTTTAATTTTAAAGTTAACCCAAAATTTTGGTTAAAAAAATTAACTTTACATATTCGAGATCAGTAGCACGCAAATTGAGATATCATGTTGACCAAAAATTCAACTATCACAAAACCTAGATTTGAGTATGGAATCATGTAGATTTTAGTGCTACAAGAATGTGGGGATTGACAGTTTTATGGAATCTCGAATCAGTAAAAAGGTATCGCTGATATAACATATATATTACAATTTTGTTGGTTCACTGGTTATCCTTATGTTCAACGAATTAAACAGAATAATAAAATAATTTATTAAATTATGGAAAATATATATATTATAGCTTTTTGAGTCAACTTTTTGAAACTTTAAACGGTTCGTCAAAATGGTTCGAGATCTCCCCAAATCTCTAAAACAGTGAACCAAAAATGTGTCTCAAACAACTGACACTCAAATAATTGTACAAAAATTAATTTTTTGAAAAGAAACAAGTAATAGTTTCAGAAACCTTATCTTGATATGATTCTAAAAAAATGGTGCATGAATCAGACATTAGGATTGGTTGCAATAGCTTAACAAAGGTCGAAAGACTCAAAAATGTCGTACAGAGCAAACTCTCTCTCTCTAAAAAAATTCGACAGAAATTATGGTTTATTATACTTTATATATTAGCATTTGACCTATGGACCCCTGGGTGGATGACTGGGTAATTAAGTTTTTATTTTTAGAAATGATTTATTAATTTAATTTAGCTCTATTTAACTCAAAATAAATATGTAAAATTATCAGACAAAGCCAAAAAATATTCTAGAAAATATATCAAGGCTTTGTAACCCTAAAATAAAAGTTTCACACCAAAATATTTTCTTATGGCTTCACATTAATTTCTGGAAGTCGGCAATAAATATTTTTTCTAGGTTTAAACTATAAAAAAAATCCAAAAATTCTAAGAAATTCTAAAATAATGTAAATTTGTTTCTAATGTTATATTTGAGTCTCTATGAGCCATACCTAGCATAGTATTACATATTATCATTATATAATTATACCTAGTATTTCAAAACAAAATTTTCTAAAATTTTACTACTATATTCTATTTATTTAATTATTATTCTTGTACAATATTTTGGCTATCAGATGCTACAACCTACTCTCCTTAAAATATTTGTGTCCTCAAAAATTAAACCACACAAGTAACCATATCTATAATAACATATATAAGCAAATTCTATGGTAATATAATAATAGCTTCCTAGGTAGATGCATGGAGAAATGATGGCTTGGGAAAACAAAAGGAGATAATCAATGGATATTTAAACTACTATGGTCTAACATTAACTAACTAAATATGCACAATAATTAGGCAACCATTGCTAACAGAAAGGAACGAAAGGACAAGATTAGAATGGTAGATGTAAATATATCGAAGAAATTAAGAACGTAATCAAGCATGATGCACATAAAAAATCCTATGAATAGAGATAATGTTAGATTGATAGGGTGAGAATCCTAACTGTAGATGATGTATCTTCTATAAGTTCTACACCAAATTCTTGAATCTAATCATATTCACAGGCTCACAGCTAATACTACTAAGTTAAAGTTCTAACTATTACATCGCATTAAATGCGAAGACGGACCTACATGAGCCACCATAAAAACTTGTAACAACCCACTCCTACTTTTGGGAGATGAGTGTGTGGCTAAGTCTAGCCTACGCAGCAACATCGGCAGTAATATGTGATCTATGATACACAATGGTCCATAACAAGTACAAATATACATATCATCCACAAACAAGTCATGATAAGGAATTAAACTTAATAGTCTGAATAATTTATTTAAAGAAATTAATCCACTACAACTAAAGATGGTCTCGGGAATAAACCCGGTAAAATAAAAAAATACAACTAGAGACTAAAGTCTACTAAGCCTACTAGATAGAAAATACGAAAAGCATAAGGAAAAAAATATGCTACTCCGCATCTGCAGAAGAGACCAGCACGTTGGTAATATTGGAGTCACCAAGATACTCACCATAGATCTCGGAGAAAAATTACGTCATCTAAAGCTGAAAAATATTTTCAGTCAGGATTGGAGCATGATCACCATAATACTATGCTACACAATATAATATATATAAGCATGAAGAACAACCGTAAGAAAAGAGAAATTATAGGCATGCCACGATATAACAAGAAGAGTACGACTATGATATGAAAACAACATGAGATTACACCCAAGATAAGACGAACCACTGGACAATATGGTAACATGAATTAAGTCACGTGTACTATGTATTTTAGAATACATGTTTTATGCATGGGGATGGCTATAGGTTTATATATCAGTCGTGGCATGTGGTACACGACTGATATCCATAATACACTCAATTTTAGGGGTTGCATAATTCGTAGACTACATGCTTACTCGTTGTATTCCCCTGCCTGACTCATTCACAATATATGTTCTCAATAAAGCAATAACAAGACAATAAACAATAAGTCAAGTACGGACATGCACATATACTCTAATGATTCTAACACTCGTGCATAATTTAATTACATGATGAATCAAGAATAACGACAAATGTAATATGAAGAAGTAACAGAGAAAAGTTGACACAAAGATACATGCAGTATAAATAAAGGTTACATAGGTCATAGCAATATTTGCCTACTCCTGAAGATGTTGGAGTCACAACTCAAGACGTCGCTCGATCTACCCTGTCACATAATTTAAAATAAGTTAGGTTTACAAAAAGTGGTTAAATAGGTTTTCTATTTTAATCTATTTTAATTCAAAATAAAATCACCTAAAATCGTATTTTAATCTCATTATATTCTGATTTAAAGTTAACCCTAAATTTTGGTCCAAAAAAAATCAAAATTTGAAATATATGTCACGGAAATCGATGCATCATGTTAACCAAAAAGTCAACCTACAAAAAACCTAGATTTGCGTATGAAATCCTATAGATTTAAGTACTATAAGAATGCATGAATCGACGATTTCATCCAATCTTGAATCAGTTAAAAGATATCGCTGGTATAGCATACATATTACAATTTTATTGGTTCACTGGTTATCCATATGTTCAAAAAATTAAATAGAATAATAAAATAATCTATTAAATTCTAAAAAATATATATGTTATAGATTTTTGTGTCAGCTTTTCGAAACTTCAAACGGTTCATGAAAATGAGTTTGAGATTTTCTGGAATCTCGAAAACAGTAAAACAAAACGTGTATCACTCAACTGGCTCAAATAATTCTACATAAATTATTGTTTCGAATTACAGGAAAGTTTTAAAAAACTTACCTCAATATGGTTCTAAAAAAAATTGCATAAATCGGACATCAGGATTAGTCACAATGGCTTCGCGAAGGTCGAAGAACTCAAAAATCTCGTATAAAGAAAACTCTCTCTCTCTCTCTCTCTCTCTCTCTCTCTCTCTCTCTAAAGCAATCGACAAAAAATAGGGTTTATTATACTGTATATATAGGAGGCTAACCCGTGGGCCCCTAAGTGGCTGACTGGGTAGTGACTGGGTAATTAAGTTTTTATTTGTAGAAATAATTTATTAATTCAATTTAGCTATATTTAACTCAAAATAAATAAGTAAAATTATCAGAAAAATAATAAAAAATATATCTAGGCTTCTTAACCCTAAAATAAAAGTTTGACACCAAAATATTTTCTTATGGCTTCACAGTAATTTCTGGAAGTGACAATAAATATGTTTTCTAGGTTTTAACTATCTAAATTTTTTTTAATTTTTTCAGAAATTCTAAAATACTATAAATAAGTTTCTAATGTTATATTTGAGTCTCTTTGAGCCATACCTAGCATAGTGTTACATATTGTCATTATAAAATTATACTTAGTATTTTAAAACAAAAAAATTTAAAATTTTACTAGTGTGTTCTAATTATTTAATTATGATTCTTGTATGATATTTTGGGTATCAGATGCTACAAATATGATACTCGCTAGTACTCCATATTGACTAATAATATTCTTCATATACATATCTATTAATAGTTCAGTGGATTATCTGATTCAAAATAGTTAAAATCTGATAGATTTAGTAAGTATATCCATAATTACCCATATGACATTATTTTTATTTTGAGTTCTTGGAAGTCCTGATAAAAAATTTATGGTAATATGCTTCCATTTTCATTCAGGTATAGGAAGAGGTTGAAGAAATCTTCTAGTCCTCTGATATTCAGCCTTTACTTGTTGACATACTAAGCATCTTGACACAAATTTTGTAATTTCTTGCTTTATTCTCTGCCACAAGAAGTTCTACTTTAGGTCCATATACATTTTTGTACTCCCAGTATGAATTGAATACCGTGAGATATATGTTTCAGACATTATTTATGTCATGAGCTTTCCATAAGGTACAGATAATCGATTTCCAAATTTTAAGGATCTATATTAATGTTGGCTTATTCCTATTTGTAATACAGCTTTTGTCTGTTCCCATAACTTCTGTAGCTTAATACCTCATTGTTGTGGTATCTTGATTCTTTTTATCAAATATGATTATACATGTAATTTTTCTAAAACCCATCTGTTATTGGACAAATTACTTCAATTCTCATTCTTCTCAAATTGTCTAAAATCTCTTTTGGTGTATTCATAAAGAATATTGTAGTTCTTCTACTTAAGGCATCAACTACCTTATTTGATTTTCTTGGATGATATTCCATCTCCATATCAAAATCTTTGAGAAGCTCCAACCATATTCTTTGTCTCATGTTTAACTCTTTTTAAGTAAAAAAATACTTTAAGCTTTTATGATCAGTAAAGATTTTAGTCAGTTCTCCGTACAAATAATGTCTTTCTAGTTTTAGTGCAAAACTATAGCTACTAATTCCAGATCATGAGTGGATAATTTCTCTCATGTGTCTTTAATTGACGAGAAGCATATACATTAACTTTCCTATGTTGCATTAATATACGCCTAATCCCTTACCTGAAGCATCACTATAGCTTTTATATCTTCCCGATCCTGATGGTAATGCTAACACTGGTGCTAAGATAAGTTTTTCCTTTTATTCTTCAAAATCTGACTGCCATTTTTTTGCCCATATAATCTTTTCTTCTTTCCTTGTCAGTCGAGTGAGTGGTTACGTAATTCTAAAAAATAATTCTAAAAATCTTTTATAATACCCAGCTAAACCGTGAAAACTTTGTATCTCTACTACTGACTTTGGAGTAGACCATGATTTGACTGCTTTTATCTTCTTAAGACCGACTGATATTCCTTCTTCACTCACAATATGACCAAAAATGGTATACTATTTAACCAAAATTCATATTTACTTGAATTTTTATATGTCTCTTGTCTTAAAGTTTGAAGCAACATCTTCAAATATTCTTCATTCTTTGAATAGATTAGTATATCGTCAATAAATACAATAACAAATTTATCCAAGTATTGATAAATATTTTGTTCATCAAATCCATAAAGATTACAGGTGCATTATTCAATCTGAATGGCATAACTTAAAATTTATAATGTTCATAGCGAGTTCTAAAAGTTGCCTTTGGTATATCTTCTTTTCTGACTTTCACTTGTTGATATCATAATATGTTCTTTAAGAATACTGTTAGTCTTCCCAAATGATCAAATAATTCATCAATTCTTGGTATTATATATTTATTCTTGATAGTTCCTTCATTCAATGCAGTATTCTAAATGGCGGCCGCCTTGTCAACTAATCCAAACTCAAATTCTGACCGATCACCTTTTATCAATATATTGTTCATGATCCTTGCTCTCAATTCTTTTTTATACACATATTATGTATCCGTATGTTTCGGTTCACACAAATAATTTATAGCCGATAATATCACACAACCAATACTTTGAAGATATCTTGCCTGGACCCGCATTGCTGCTAGCTCCCCCTGATACGTCCCTTATCCTCTTGGACCTGAGCTCCAAGTCATCCTCTGCTATCTGGGCGTCTATCAAAACCTCCTTAAATATCGCAGTACGGTGACACCCGGTGAGCAATTCGATCTTCCTGACCAAACACTTCCAAAACTTTCTCGCTCTCCCAAGGGGGTTCTGCCCCTCCACAAATCTGTCAAATCTCTATAACTCGGCAGCGTACTCGTCCACCGACATACTCCCCTAGTGTAGAATATCCGCCTTTCTCTCATGCGCTGCCATCATCTCCTGGAATATGGTGAACATTTGTGCCGCGTTAGCTGGCATGGGTTATGCGAGTGGAAGATCCTTCGCTACCGCTAGAACATCCCTCTGAACTGGTGGAGGAGGACCCCCGAAAGCGCCTGAGGCCCCCACCTTAACTGGTGAGGCAACCCTCAGAGCTGGAGGCATAGAAGTAACTAATCTCACTAAAGCAGCTCCAGAATGTTGTGACCTGGTATTCCACAGCATCCTGAAGCAGCTCCAGAATATTGTGACCTCACTGAACCTCACAGAAGCAGCTCCGAAATGCTGTGACCTCACTGAAGCAACTCAACAATACGGCGCAAGATATGATATCATCAAAGAAGGTCAATATATTTCAAAAGAAGTAATATTCATAATAAAAAAGAATAGGAAATTAATAGATTAGAAATGTTCCAAGTTATGATTAAGTATTCTCTCTCATTCTAGTATCCTATATCCTAGATCATATCGTAGGTTCACAGTAGTAAAACTAAGTTATTGCACTAACACGATATCGCACTAATTGCGAAGCCAGACCTGCATGGGCCACCACTAAAATGTGTCATAACCCGCACCTAATGTGAGGGTACGAGTATGTGGGTACGCCCAGCATACGCCGCAACATCGATAGTAGAACGCTGTCTAGGTCAACCATACTATCCAAATATCTGACACAATATGATGATATAAATATGAAAATTAATACTCAATCACAATATAAACTAGAGGAAGATATAGTACGATATAGAATAGAAGAAATAAAATACATAGTCACAAAACAACACAAGTCCAAGTCCAAAAGTCTAAGCTTAATACAATGATCTTAAATATAATACATGCCATAATGTCTAACTGTCAAATACAATAACATAAATAAGGACTGCTAAGTCTCTCCGACTGCTGGTACTATCCAACATACTCGATAGTACTATCCAACATACTCGATAGTACTATCTCAATGACCTCACAATCATGTGGCCCAAAATAGGTGGAACACATCTTCTCTAACCAATCATTTGAAAAATATATCTAGTCAGGATGAAACAAGTACAAACTAATAGTAGTTCTAATTATTTGACAAAGACTATAAAACAGTAAATAAAGAATGTATACCAGATGGGAAAGCAATATACTAATGTACTGGTAAATAGTAAAAAGAGACAGGTAATATAAGCAATGTAAAATAACTAGTACATGTATGAAATGGAAGAAAAATGATCCACGAGTATCTAGCTAGCACTTTCAATATTTACATGAGTAGCTGATGTCTACAATATTGTCAATGTCTACGATGTTTGCTAATGTCTACAATATTATCCAATGTCTACGATGTTTGAGAATATTGGAAGAAAAAAGGATCCACGAGAAATTGTAGTTTGATATGTGATTGAGGTATTTCAATATTTACATGAGTAGCCGATGTCTATAATATTTGCCAATATCTATGATGTTTGCTAATGCCTACAATATTAGCCAATGTCTACGATATTTGCCAATGTCTACAATATTGCCAATGTCTTGATCACATATCTGGCTAGCACTTTTCCCACCCCGACTGGTACGATGGATCCAACCATGACACGTCACTAGCCAATGTATCCAATGTAATCCAATGACAATACGATGAATATTATCTAGTATCGATGCGATGAGTCAAGGTGACATCTCATGACTGAAGATCCAGTACAAGTACCAATCTGTGTACCATCGTGTCAGAAATCAGATATAACATTTCTAAATACTTAAAATATAGTAATTATTAAATAAAGGAAACTATCAGAGAATGTACTCGCCTGAGGTCCAGAGCAATGAATGAGACTCGGTGTCCAAACTGGTGTCACACATACCTATATATTAAATTCTATGTTATTTGTGTGTAATAAAGTAATAAAAAGTTTAAATAAGTTAAATTATGGTTTTTAGGTCATTTCTATGTCATATTAGTAAAGCTAGGTCAAACTAGATTTCTAGGCCATGCTAGTAGGTTTCTAACTTATATTATCTTAATAAATATTATTACTTATAATACCTAGAATTACCTTATCCTATAGCCAATTACCTTATCTCATTTCACGGTATCTTATCCCGTATAATAATATTACCCAATACCTTAGCACTAATATCTAGGTATTTACCCAAGATCTAATTTTAATAACAAAACTTAGATATCCTCAAACCAATACCTATTACTTAATACCTTAGTCCAAAACTCACTACCTATTACTATTTGGTATCTTGATAACTCAATACCAATACTTGATACTCTAATTCAATACATACTATCTTAATCTATACATTAGCATCTCGACTCATACCATAAACACAACCCAATTACAAGTCTAGGTACATATACCCAATATCCTAGTACCACTTTGACACTACACTAGACCTTCACCCTCACCCTTGAATCTAATACTCAACTCCTAACTTCACCTTTTTGTATGCACTACCCCTTTCTCCTAACTACAACACTCCCAAAAGCATTCTAAATTTTTTATGCACAAAACCTCATCTGATTTGCAGTCCCCAACCTGCACCCACTTGACTGCAGTCCTAAAATAGATCCCCTCCTTCCCATATTTTCTGCAATACCACATCCATTCTAGCATACCCTCACTATAGTTATTTCCACTGTAATAGTGCATAGCACAATATTCAACCAAGTGCTCCCACTCAACACCCTTGCCCCCACCTAATGTTGTCCTTGCTCTAACCTGCACTTCAGACTTACCCATTTCTAGTTGCTAGTTAGACCAACATCAACACCAATCACATTATCTTGCAATACACCAATACTCTAAGAACACCATGACACTAATCTCCCATACCCTCTAGGATACCTTCCTTAGGGTACTCTACCAAATAATACTTGCCATAATTAATTGGATACTATGACTGCTACCATATCTTACCAGCTGCAGGACTGTTATCCAGTAACTCATAAGTTGTACATAATTCTTCCCCTCCCCCCTTTTGTTGCCATTGTTACTGCTGTTGCAGCTATCTCAACTGTGGCAAATACAACTTCAACCCCAAAGCAAAGTAACCCCAATTCCCTTGATACCCCATATCTAAAGACCTACTAATACTCATGTATTCAATCCAACACAAAATATGTAGCTCTTATACTAAAATTACTCACCCCATAAAATTTACATTGCTGCTAATAATATACAGTTCTGCCCGAGCTGTTGCAATATTTGAACTGCCTGCTCACATACAGTGTGCACTGCCTGACTACTCCTAATGTTTGCTAACCTAGACACCCTCACTTCACAACTTCTCCTCTCACAACCGAGTGCAGAACCCCCTCCTCATAGTCTGTGGAATAAGTGTGCAATGCCCCTTACTGTGCAAAACTAACTGTATTCGAGCATACAGTTGCTGAACCCAACCTGAGTACATTTCCTACTGCAGTACAAGTCTCACCTCCTATACATAGACACAGGTAACAGATCCTAACACCAAAACAATAATAGCAACATGCTGCAACATTAACAACCCAACCACCATACCAATTTTACCCCTGCACACAGCCAAACACCTGCACACACTGAATACGAATTCCTTGTTGACTGAAACTCCATCCCCTTGACTCCCTAACTGATACATCAAATAGGTTGATATGCCTCAATTCTTACCAACTACCTATAGCTACACCATTAATACTATACACCCTCAACTATACTAACACATACACATAATATAATACTCTAACAATCGAATACCTAAAGTGCATAGGATACTATGATACATCAAAACACACACACACCCCACCTTGATACACTAGTCCCAAACCCTTGAATCACCACCAATACACAAATTATGATATATGAATAGTTATACTAACTAATATAATACAAAATAAAGAAGAATGAGCACCAAATAGCAAAACCCTCAAAAATACCAAAATCTTCGACACGTACCATGGCATATCATAATACGGCCTCATACGTATCCAATTATGAAAATGTATCTAGTCTCACACATCTAATACAAATCTAATTAGATCTAGTAAACCTAATGACAAATACTTGGTGTACTAATCTCAGATTTTCTCCAAATTGGACACAAAACTCAATGTAAAAGTCACAATAGGGATTGTTAGAAGCCAAAACTTTATCCCATGGATAGCCCTAATGTATGGATGATTTTATAATGGTTAATTACAATAAATAAAACCTAATTAGAAGAGTAATCTTAAAGTTTATCTATTTTGAGATGGATTTCCAATGTAAAGTCAAGTAGACACGATTTGGACACAAACTTCTTGTCCAAAGCCTTTCTCTCCAAGTGCTATTGCAAATCCAAGCTTCTAGTCTCCTTAGATGGTGATTAGGAAAGGAAATGGGAGTAATTTACGGAGGAAATAGTATAGGAATTAAGCTATTTGGGGAAGAACACTTAATTAAAAAAATTGGAATGAAGAATGAGAGGAGAGAGTATTCTCCCCCTTGAAATAGGCCTGGCACTTGTCCCTACCTCCAAGCAAATGTGAAATATCTATAATGCCCCTATTGGGTTGACATACATAATTGTTTAACTATTGGAGGCTTCTCTCCCTAATGATCATTTAATCTAATCCTTATTTAATGATAATGGTTAACTTAATTTGGGTCCAATATGACTAGCCTAACCATTTGTTCAAGTTGTCATGTCGTCTAGTTAGGTCCACTAGTGTCATGTCCAATCGAATAGTATAATTACTACCAATAACAATATTACTCATAATATATACAACATATATATTTATTTATAAATTAAATATAAACACAATATTTGTAATAATAAAAAATAACAAAAATACCCCTATTCTAGAAATATTGTAGTGACAAGTCTAACCCTCTTAGAAAAAAATTTATCCTCAAAATTTAAGATAATTTGTCTCTCTCTGGCCAATAATACCCTATTCATCATTACCTCCACTATGGGGAAACCCCCAAATCAATCTAAATCATACAAGCATGCAATTTAAAGAAATCACTAATTATCATCACCTATAAGGTTATAGTCTCTGTCTGTCATGATATTATAGTCTCTTTTCAGGTATACTACTAATTATACTAATTATATAACACAAGCAACTATAAGGTACGAAAGAAGCAATCAAATCAAATAGATGGGAAAAAGATGGGAAGGAAGAACATAACATGCTAACTCATTACCTGCAGCATCGGTCTCCTTGACCATCATCGCAAATGCTCCTCCCTGCTGGGGTGTATCCCTATGCTGGTACCGAGAAACCTGTAGTGCGACAGGTGGCCTAACTCTACCTCTCTAGTTCGGAGCTGCACCATGAGCTGAACGATAAGGGGCCAAGATACAATACCTTACTTGATGCTTAAAAGATCCATAATACAAGCATACTCCAAGTCTTATCCTACAGTCCTCCCAACTATGTCCAATCCTCTTGCAATAGGTGTATTATGGAACCTGCTGGGCTGGTCTCTAGACCTAATGCATCTGCTGAACTGGTGCCCTGACTAGCACATGAAGCTGCTGGTGATGTGGCTGAAATGCTCTCGGCTGCTAGAAATGGGGTCGCTTGCCTGGACCCGCACTGCTGTTATCTCCCCCGGATATATCCCTCATCCTCTTGGACCTGAGCTCTAAGTCATCCTCTGCTCTCTGGGCATCTGTCAAAACCTCCTCAAACGTCGCAGTACGGTGACCCCTGGTAAGCGATTTTATCTCCCTGACCAAACCCTTTTGAAATGTTCTCGCTCTTCCTAGGGGTTCTGCCCTTCCATAAATCTTCCCAATCTATAAAACTCGGTAGCGTACTCATCCACCGACATAATCCCCTGAATAAGGTCCTGAAATTGGCTCTCCAACGCACTCTGAGGCACATCCGGGAAAAACTTTTCCTTGAAGATCTCTTTGAAAGATACTCAATTCAATCCAGACGTCACAATCCTCATATCTGTACGGAACCACGTCAGGAAAATGTCAAATATATGGCTGCTCATTGCCTCTACTTGTAGACTCTCCAGAATTTATGCCAGTTGTAAGTTCCTCTCTATGTCTTTAATCCAATCATCGGCGTACAAGATCTCCTCCATGACCTTGAAGTCCTTAGGCCCCATTCTCCTAAAATAAATAATGGTACTCGACATCGGCTACTGTAGGACAGGATAAGACGGTACTACCTGTGGCTGAACTAGGATAACTCTCTCTACTACTATAAGTACTAACTGGAGGGCATTTTTGATGCCCTGGCACAAAACATCCGCCTTCCTCTCATGTGCTGCCATCATCTCCTGGAATATGGCGAACATATGTGCCTCATCAGCTGGCATGGATTATGGGGGTGGAAGATCCTCCGTTACCACTGGAACAGCCTTCTGAACTAGTGGAGGAGGACCCTCGAAAGAGACTGAGGCCCCCACCTTAACTGGTGAGGTAACCCTCAGAGATGGAGGCGTAGAAGTAACTGACCTCACTGAAGTAGCTCTAGAACGCTGTGACCTGGTCTTCGATGACATCCTGAAAATAGATCAAAAATAAGTAATCAATACGGCACAAGATATGATATCATCAAAGAAGGTCAATATATTTCGAAAGAAGCAATATTTAGAATGAATAAGGATAGCAAAATTAATAGATTATAAATGTTCCTAGTTGTGATTAATTATTCGCTCTCATTCTATTATCCTATATCCTATATCCTATCACAGGCTCGCAGTAGTATAGCTAAACCATTGTATTACCATGATATCGTACTAATTGTGAAGCCTAACCTGCATGGGTCACCACTAAAATATGTCACGACTCGCACCCGGTGTAAGGGTATGAGTACGTGGGTATGTCCAGCCTACATCGCAGTATCGGCGATAGAATACTGTCTTGGATAACCATATTATCTAAATATCCCACACAATATGATGATATAAATATAGAAATCAATACTTAATCATAATATAAACTAAAGAAAGATATGACACGATATGGAATAGAAGAAATAAAATACAGAATCACAAAATAACACAAGTCCAAGTCAAAAAGAGTAAGATCAATACAATGATCTCAAATATAATATATGTCATAATATCTAATTGTCAAATACAATAACATAAATAAGGACTGCTAAGCCATCCCGATTGTGGTACTATCCAACATGCTCTACGGTACTATCTCAATGGCCTCACCATCCTGTGGCTAATAATAGGTAGGACATATCTCCTCTAACCAATCATCTAAAAAATATATCCAGTCAGATGGAATGAGTACAACCTAATAGCAGTTCTAATTATTTGACAAAGACTATAAAATAGTAAATTATGAATGTATACCAGATGGAAAAACAATATACTGATGTACTTATAAATAGTAAAGAGAGACAGGCAATGTAAGCAATATAAAATAAGCAGTGTATTTATCAAATGGAAGAGAAAATGATCCACGAGTATCAGGTGCAAGATAATATAATCTATAAACTGAACAAGAAGAACTGTAACTATAATAAGTGTTTTAAAATACTAGTTTGATATGTGATCGAGGCATTTTAATATTTACATGAGTAGCCGATGTCTACAATATTTACTAATATCTACGATGTTCGCCAATGTCTACAATGTTAGCCAATGTCTACGATGTTTGCCAATATCTACAATATTGCCAATGTCTTGATCACATATCTAGCTAGCACTTCTCCCGCCCCGACTAGTACGATAGATCCAACCATGATACGTCACTAGCCAATGTATCTAATATTATCCAATGACAATACGATAAATATTATCCAGTTTCGATACGATGAGTCAAGGTAACATGTCATGACTGAAGATCTGAAGTAAGTATCAATCCGTGTACCATCGTGTCAGGAATCAGATATAATATTTTTAAATACTTGAAATATAGAAATTATCAAATAATAAAAACTATCAGAGAATGTACTAGTCTGAGGTCCAGAGCAATAAATGAGACTCGGTGTCCAAACTGGTGTCACACAGACCTATATATAAAATTCTATGTTATTTGTGTGTAATAAAGTAATAACAAGCTTAAATAAGTTAACTATAGTTTTTTAGGTCATTTCTAGGGAGTATTAGTCAAGCAAGGTCAAACTAGGTTTCTAAGACATGCTAATAGGTTTCTAACTTATATTATTGTAATAAATATTATTACATATAATACCTATCATTACCTTGGCCTATAGCCAATTATCTTATCTCGTTTCATGGTATCATAGCCCGTATCATGGTATTAAACAATACCTTAGCACTAATATCTATGTATTTACCCATGATCTAAACTTAGATATCCTCAAACCAATACTTATTACTTAATACCTTAGTCCAAAACTCACTACCTATTACTATTTGGTATCTTGATAACTCAATACCAATACCTTGATACTCTAATTTAATATCTAATATTTTAATTTATACATTAGCATCTTGACTCATACCCTAAACACTACCCAATTACAAGTCTAGGTACATATACCAAATATCCTAGTACCACTTTGACATTACACTAGACCTTCACCCTCACCCTTGACTCTAATACTCAACTCCTAACTTCACATTTCTGTATGCACTACCCTTTTCTCCTAACTACAACATTCATAAAAGCATGCTGAATTTTCAATGTACAGAATCTCATTAGATTTTTAGTCCCCAACTTGCACCCACCTGACTGCAGTTCTAAAATAGATCCCCTCCTTCCCATATTGTCTACAACACCACATCCATTCTAGCATACCCTCACTGCAGTTATTTCTACTGTAACAATGCATAACACAATATGTAACCAAGTGCTCCCACTCGACACCCTTGCCCCCACCTACTATTGTCCATGCTCTAATCTGTACTTCAGACTTACCCATTTCTAGTTGCCAGTTAGACCAATATCAACACCACCCACACTATCCTACAACACACCAATACTCTAAGAATACCATAAATTATACTAACACACACATAATATACCATCAACTATACTAACACACACATAATATAACACTCCAACAATCGAACACCTAAAGTGCATGGGATACTATGATACATCAAAACACACACACCACCTTGATACACTAGTCCTAAACCCATGAATCACCACCAATACATAAATTATGATATATGAATAGTTATACTAACTAATATAATACAAATTAATGAAGAATGAGCACCAATTAGCAAAACCCTCAAAATACCAAAATCTCTGACATGTACCATGGCATATCATGATACGGCCTCATACGTTTTCAATTATGGACACGTATCTAGTCTCATACCTCTAATACAAATCTAATTAGATCTAGTAAATCTAATGATAAATACTTGGTGCACCAATCTCGGATTTTCTCCAAATTGGACACAAAACTCAATGTAAAAGTCACAATAGAGATTATTAGAAGCCAAAACTTTATCACATGGGTAGCCCTAATGTATGGATGGGTTCATAATGGTTAATTATAATAAATAGAACCTAATTAGAAGAATAATCTCAGAATTTATCTATTGGGAGATGGATTCCCAGGAGATGGATTCCCAATGTAAAGTCAAGTGGACACGATTTGGACACAAACTTATTTTCTAAAGCCTTCATCTCCAAGTATTCTTGCAAATCCAAACTTCTAGTCTCCTTAGATGGTGATTAGGAAAGGGAATGGGAGTAATTTGTGGAGAAAATGGTGTAGGAATGAAGCTATTTAGGGAAGAACAGTTAATTAAATTTTTTTTTGAATGAAGAATGAGAGGAGATATAATCCAAGCTTCTAGTCCCCCTTGAAATAGGGCCGGCCACTTGTCCCTTCCTCCAAGCAAATATAAAATGTCTATAATGCCCCTATTGGGTTGACATAAAGAATTATTTAACTATTGGAGGCTTCTCTCCCTAATGAGCGTTTAATCTAATCCCTATTTAATGATAATGGTTAACTTAATTTGGGTCGAATGTAACTAGCCTAACCATTTGTTCAAGTTGTTTTGTCATCTAGTTAGGTCCATTAGTGTCATGTCCAATAAAATAGTCTAATCACTACCTATAACAATATTACTCATAATATATACAACATACACATTTATTTATAAATTAAATATAAACATAATATTTATAATAATAAAAAATGATAAAAATATCCCTATTCTAGAAATATGGTAGTGACAATTTCTACTTCACGGTTGCTACCCTTTTGAGTTAGGCCTGTAGTAAATGCTACACACCTAAGGTCAAAGGAAGCAATTTTCCACATACTCGGTCTAACTGTAATTTATTTCCAAGAACTTCTAACGTAGGCAACCAATGAGTTTATCCCGCTGGTGACTCCTAGGCACTTCAAACCAATCTCATTTGATATATGATCCAACTTATTTATCGATAGTAACATTCGGTCATTAATGCTAAATTTGAAACTTTCTACCCAACCGATTTAAGCCATCGTCTAATCATATAATCCAACCCATTGTTCCCAACTAAGGCATCCATCTCATACTTACTCACTGCTTGCTACCCAATATAACATTACACTATCGAGATCCACTATTGAGATACAATCTGAAATACCCAAGGGACACTCTTAATATATTACAATAATGCATCATTCTCGACTAAGTCTCGGTACTACCACATTCTTACTGGTAGGCTCAACACTATCACTTATGGAAAGGTCACAACATAAGCATCACTAATAGGGTAAAGACATATACCACTCAGAGACTAAGTCATTTCTGTCAATCATACAATTCTTACACTGATCTAATATTCATCCCGTACTAGCTTCATATGGTAGCATTGCCAGCCGCAATATGATTCTCAATACTTAGGTATAAAACAAAATTTTGTCATCGTACATGAATCAACTTAGGATTACTGTTGATTTCCTCTCTTGAAATTACTTATGCATATTTTACAATAATTTAAAGCACACATATTGATTTCTCTTTATTCCCACATACAAAGTTATTAATCCCAAGTTATTCTCTATGGCATCGAATCATTGTTGGGTTCATAGTATCTTTTATAATTCAACATCCATAACTAGGGCATCTCAATATTTAGACTTATTGTATGAAACATCCAGTAAGTATAGCCAAGAGGTCAAGTACTCTCGATTGCGGAAATACTTTCGAACAAAAATGAAAGCAACACAGAACGATCATAATGCAATTCTATAATCGCAGAAGCAACTTTGAATACTCATAGAACACAACTTTTGATACGCACTGAGATGACTATAATAATTCGCAGAAAAGACTTTGAATATTCATTGAAGGAACTTTGAGTATCCACAGAGGCAACTTTGAGTAATCGTGGAAATAACTTTAACTTAAAATTTGCTGAGTCCAAGGACGCATAACCGTGCTCTGATACCAATTTGTCATACCTCGATTCTGAAGAATCCAAAGTAGCCATGAACGTGATGCCATATAAGCCTAGATTATATTTTTACAAGGCAAGAAGATAGACAAATTATGGTATTTCTCAGGAATATCAATATAGCAGCAAAAATAAGGAGACAACTTGAAGTCACAAAAGAATAGATTAAAAAGTATCTCTTTATTGATAATAATATTTGAGTACATGGCTTACAACAGATTACAAAGCTTCTCAATTACAACTGATACTTGGCCACTTGGCTTACATTGATATTACCATCTTAGCTTACAATATTACTGATACAACTGAATTATAATGTTTCATACATTATGCCCTTTATAACAGAAGATGTCTCTAATAGAAGAAGAGCTTCTGTGTGCCCCAATAATACTTCGATGCCTCAAAATTGTTCCAGAATTATTCCAGTTACTTAGTATCAGTTTAAGCGAGCGATCTAGGTACATATCGCATATTGGTGATGAGAACCTAGATCGCTCGCTTAAACCGATACTAAGTATTCATGTGAAAAGCATGCATATTACTTTAGTGATCTTTCTATGAGGGACTATGTTCCTTTCAATGGTCAGAGTATTCAGCAGCAAAATAAAATATATTTTAGAAATAATAGTATACATTGAATATATATAAAATTTGTACATATCGCTTAATAGTAATTCTTGCCAACAGTCTGCTATTCTTATCCCTGCAAACAAGGATTAGCCACGACATAAATAATATGAATCATTCTTACAGAGATAATGTTAATCTTGCATAATTATTCTCATCAACATGCAACCTAACTACATGAGGGTCATTGGTGATATACTTTCATACCACGAGGGATATGCCATATAGGACATCAAAGTACGTACAAAGCGTCATTCATGATGTTGTGATCCCCAATGAATATCACATTTATACCCGGTGCCACTAAAGCACTATATATTCCTCATATAGGCCGAACGATCCTGGTGCCCCGGTACATCTCATTCGAGGATGTTGGCCCATTGATCATAGTCGAACCAATTTTGATAATCGATCTAACCTGGACTCGATATAAGCTACTGTGACGCTTTTCAGATGTACTGCAATGACTGCAATATCAACTGTTCGGAGCTGCTTCCCGTCATCGTGTATGTTTTTATTTTCCTGTATGTAATATAATTTTCTATTTTATTGAGTTTAGGAATATATTGTACACTACATCGTACTGGCAATTAGGCTACCCTAAATTATTTTTAAAATATCTTATCTTGAAATAGCCTAAAATCTTATGTTTTGGTTGAGCTAAGTTGGATCCAAAACTTAGCCCAGTTTCTGTTCTGGTCCTGAACTAAGGTAACAACACTCGGACCGAGTTCAGCCTTAGTGGACGTTTTGTTCAAAAATTAGGTCTCCTTGCAGTTTCGGATACAGCGGCTATTTTTTGATATTTTGCAGACGAACTCTGGCCGAGTTCTAGCCGAGTTCTGTCCAAACTCTCCTTTGAGTAATCCTATAAATAGAGACAAGATTTCATATTTCTATACATCAATTCACTTCCAATCTTATCTTCTCTTCTGGTATACGAGTTCTAAAAAGCTTTTATTTTTACATCCCAAGCCAGTTATAATTCTCTAGTCTTAGTTGCCAGTATGGTACGGTCTAGAAGTTCAGAGTGTTATAATCAGAAGCTTGTTCATAAGTTCTCTACTTTACACTTGAAGTCATCTAGCTCTTTAGATCAAAGCTCGTATCTGTAAGAAGTCGGCAAGCCTTAAGATCAAAGCTTGTGTTCCATTTGTATTGCGGATTTCAACTGGGAGCTAGAGTCCTCCCGCCTGGATTAGTCCTCACATTAAGGGATACCAGGATACATTGCTGTGTTTGAGTTTGCCTTCTTACTCTTTACTTTATATTGGCTTATACTGTAATAGTTGTGACATACCTGCAACACAATTGCTAGACTGTTATTATAGCTGTGACACATACTTATATCTGTGACACATATATAGCAGTTATGATACTTGTATAACTTACTAGAAAGTTTTTTAATTACTAAATTCTGCTGCATACTCTATCCCATATAGAGTATATTCTATTATATTTTGATCCTATAATTGGTATTAGAGCAGTTACTCTCTGAATTGGTTTCTGATTCCAATTGCTCATATAATTGGTATAAGAGTAGATACTCTCTGAATTGGTTTATAATCCCAATTACTCCTATAATTGGTATCAGAGCAGGTTCTCTCTGAATTGGCTTCTGATCCTAATTGCTCCAACAATTGGTATCAGAGCAGGTTTATAGCATTTATCAATTTGATTATATACCTATCATCATCCTGCTTAGGTATATTTTTACTATTATTTAGTTAACTATTATTTACGTGCTTATTTCCTAAATATATTTTTAGTGTCACTTATATCACATGGCTAACATGAAGGAAGGCCAATCCACAAACAGACCTCCTCTGTTTGATGGTACAAATTATACTTACTGGAAGACACGTATGTGTTTTTATTTAAAATCACTTGACTTTGAACTTTGGACCATAGTGATTGATGGTTACACAAAGCCTACTATCATTTCTCTTTTTACTTTCAGTGTAATTAACAAACCTTATTATGACTACACGAAGGAAGAAAAAGCAGCAGCTAGCCTTGATGCTAAGGCAATAAATCTTTTATTTTGTGCTTTAAATAAAATTGTATTTGATCTAATATCTTCTTGCTTGATATCACATGAGATATGGAATCGCCTCAAAATTACTTATGAGAACAGGCATGAAAATGAAGCTAGTAATTCTGAAGAAGAAGAAGAAAGTTCTCACAGTTGTGCAAACACAAACATATGGCACGAGAGCGAAGCTAGTAACTCAGAGGAAGAAGAAAATTCTTATAACACTGCAAACATATGCTTAATGACATCAACAAATGAGAGAGCAGAAAGCTTAGAAAGAAATATAAGCATCTGGTGCAAAAGTGAAGCTAGCAATTCGGAAAAAGAAAGCCCTCGACATACTACAGGTTTATGCTTAATAGTAAGCGAGGTAACAGATAATCATTTATTTGAAGAGTTTTCTTATGATAAATTATCTGATGCTTCAATGACTTACTTGATGATTACAAGAAGCTTAGGAATAAGTATAAGCAAGCTAGAAAGGTTATTAAGTCTTAGCAGCTTGATAATGAAAAGCTTACTTGTTTATTAGATAAAGTTAGAGATACTTCCTTTTCTAATAACTCTGCTGAGATTTTCATACTTGAGCTTAGATTGCATGAGGCACTTGAATGCATTAATAAAAGCACTCAAGAAAATGCTAATCTTAAGGAGAAATTAGAATCAGAAAAAAAAGTATTTTATTGCTTCACAAAGAATTGATGCTCTTACTGTTAAATATGATAATTTATATGCTAACTCTAAAAAGTTTGAGGTTAGATTGGGAAAACATATAATGCAACCTATGACTCAATCTAACACAAGTCATGTAACTCATCACAAAGTCACACACAACAGATCATTTGTAAAGGAAGCAAGCAAAGCTAAAGCTTCTCACAATCATGCTTTTTATTACAAGTATCCACGCAAGATACAATGCACCATACTACATAGTCATACTCACCATGCTACACCTAATACTAATGTCCATACTATATTTCACTATTTTAAAAAGGACATATTTCACAACAGTGTAATATTAAATAGTTGGTTAGTATGAACAAGTTTATGTGGATACCAAAAGCTAATAAATATGGATCAAAATTTTGGATGCCAAAGTTTCTGCCTAATGATATAGGTAGAACACTTTGTTTTAGGATTTAGCACCAAGGAGAGTGTTGATGAATGCAAAACTACAAAGGTCATCTTCCAAGCAATTACACCAACATAAATATAGCTACTTGAGCCATCTTGGTAACGTGCTAATTGATTCTTCCCCGGATGGTATTGTAGAACGTAAGAACAAAACTCTTAGCAAAATGGCTAGAGTAATATTAAACCATTTTAGCCTACCTAAGTATTTCTGGGCAGAAGTTGTCAATACAGTGTGCTATATTTTGAATAGAGTTTTGATTCGACCTAAATCGAAGAAAACTCCCTATGAATTATGGTTTGATAGAACTGTAGTGCCTCAAATCCCGATCCGACCGGGTTATGCACTATATAATTGGGCTTGTGGCTAGTCTGTCTGAGTCATAGTTTGGTGTTTAGAATCTTCGGCATCCTCTTGCCACAGACAAAATGCGATGATCATTTCTAACTCATGGATAGGCCTCTATTGAAATGAGTCCAATAGTTTTCATGCTTTGTTGCTTGATTTTCTTGATGTCGCTTTAGGATTTTTGTTTTGATATTGCTTTTGATTTGCTTGGTTTTCGTTATTGGCTTTCTCCCTGGGAACTTTGATTCTTGGGGAGTTCGAAAGGAAGGATAGGCAAAGGATTCTAACCTGGTCTCGTGGTATTGCAGGTCCACGTAATTGATATTTGATCGTCACTAGACGAACTCCTTCTTGTACTTTCTTTAATCAGTGAGTGGTTCGGACCTTTTTTTCCTACTTCTTCACGTCCACATCTCTAATTTTTAAACGTTCAATCGATGATGCCCGGCTGAACGCCTAGGAAATCCTTAGCCATAATGCATGCCAGCCACTAAGAAAGGAATATGGGAATTGTAGACTATATTGTATATTTATGAATACGATATAAATACGAGCTCCAATATACAAACGATAATTGGAATATTAGTTGCAGCCTGATGCCTCAGATAGTTTGGACCCACGGGATACCAAAATTGGAATACGACTTTGAGAAAATATGAACTGTTGCATAAGTATTTATGTTGCTGCTTTACTTTTTTTATTTCATCTTATATATTGTATGATAATTGAACTGTTCACGCATTTGCATGGTCTAGGACAACTTATGCACAAAGTTTGGCATTTCCCTGAAATGGTATTTTGGGGCATTAGAACCGTATCGAACTGGGAGAAAATATTTGATCGTGCTAGTCACGATGCATTGCGGGACCTTCAGCAGGGCTTGCTATCCGGCCTGACAGAACGCGGCACAATGCCTTGGATAAGTCTCCATGGTGTCGATCACACCAATGACCGCATATAGATAGAATATGTGTTAATCTACTGTCTTATGCATATGGTAAGTATGCTTGTGTTTCGTTGCAAGGAAGGCATGCATCGGTTGAGTAAGCAACTGATATGCTTTATGGGTTTAACGGTATTTTTGTTCCTCTAAAATTATGCAACTGATATGAACTGAATTCACCTAATTCTCAATAGCAAGATCATTTTAATGCATGCTCGTCCCTAATAAGCAAGTATTGATTTAGGCGAGTGAGTTTGTCCCGCTCACCAGTATAGCTGAGTACTGACCCACGTTGTGGGCAATTATTTCAGGCACTCAGATGGTGCAACGATAGTGGATAGACGAGAAGGCATTAGAAGATGTTCTATTTTTGAAGTATAGTTGAAGCCAGTTCATTTTGGAAGCGTAAATTTTCAATCTATACAAGGGCATAGAGTACGGACGACAAGGCTTATCCGAGGGAGTGCACCCTACCTTTTGAGTTTTTCTTTTGTAATGCAAACCAAGTAGCCGAGAGATGCATCAAATATAAACTCTATGTAAATTACTCTAAATTATTAATGAAAAGCAAGTTTTCTTCCTATACTTTGTGTTCAACTATCTGTAAATGTGTTTTCTAACTTGTGTTTCAAATAGGTTTCTATCACTGCACGTTCTTGCCTTGTACGAGCGCAACTCCAGGCTCGCACGGCATCACACCTAAGTAAGGATGATCGGTTCCACAAAGGATCTAGGCAAGGACGATTTACCCTTACGGGATCGGGGCGTGACATGTTGGTATCAGAGCACGGCTTCACTTTCTTGGGTTTTTAAAAATATATTCTAGGAGTTTGATGCGCCTCTCGATTGAATTGCATTCGGTGTCCGCTGCATGAGATGAATCACTCTATACAATAAGCTCATAGATAAAAATTTATCGTTTTTGGAGTGTTGACAAGCTACTCTTTTGTCACGACCCGCACCCGGTGTAAGGGTACAAGTCAGAAATAATGCCCAGCCTACGCCACAGAATCGGTGGTAGAATATTGCCTGGGTAATCTATCCATCAATATAATAAACCACCAACAATAACAATATACTCAATCATAGATCTAAGATAGAAAGAGCACGAATATGATATGAATAGAATAGTCATATACAACTCATGAGTAAAAAATAATACATCAATGAGTCTGAAATAAGTACTAACAAATAAGCTAGTGTCACGACCCGCACCCAAAAAATCGGGCATGAGTTGTGGGTACGTCCAGCCTGCGCCACAGCATCGGCGGTAGAACGTTGTCTAGGTCTACTATCTAGCTAACAATCTATCACGACCCGCACCCGGTATAGGGGCACGAGAGCGTGGGTACGTCCAGCCTACGCCACAGCATCGGCGGTAGAACGCTATCTAGGTCATGTAACTAACTAATCAATCTCACATGAATATCCAACTCTATAAGGAGGTACAGATATCACAATATAATACGGAATATACTCAATAAAATAAACTAGAGCACGATGAGATATCGAAACAAACAATGAAAAAAATAAGACAAGTCTAAACAACAATAAATAGTCTAACCTGCAATCCAAAACATCCAAGTCTCCAAGTATGTCGGAACAAGTCCTCTATGTCACAGTCTGGAAAAAATATCCAGTCAGGATTGGAACGAAATACACCTCTAACAGTAGTTCCACATATATTGACAAAAACTATAACACAGTGTAAAGAAATATAAGACAGATATGAAAACTGGCAATGAGAAATACTGGAATAAGGAAATGCTGGAATAAAGAAATACTGGACCATCATCATCAATATACAGCTAGCAATGAATAGAATACAAGTACACACAAGGACAATGAACTGGTACATAAGTGTGTACAAGAACAATAATTAAAACATGTGGGAATGCTAGATCAATATACTAGAGATACATGTCAAGAATCATCTAACTAAGTGTGTGAAACATCAGCATATCATGTGATCGGCTTGGGACTAATAAGACTCATTACATTGGTTAGCGATCATCCTTGAGGTCAGGCTAACCATCCGGATAACTATGATGCGAGTAATAGTTAGGCTAACCACATGTAATAGCAATGAGGTATATAATTGTCAGGCTGCACCGATGTGAGGTGTGGGTGAGCTATGATGCATGTAAAGTTGGGTATGATCACACAAGCTACTAATATTTCCCTATTTTCCTCCAGCTAGCACGATGGATTCCAATCACGACTTCTCGTAACGGGTCTCAATGATGCCAACTCGTATAAATAACAGTGTCAGAGTCATGTACGCTATACAACAAGAGTTATAGAGATAATCAACATAATAAAAATTGTCAAAGAATGTACTCGCCTGGGGTCCTGCTGCTGGCAATACCAATAATCTGATTTTTGAAGTCTCGTCTGAACAATCCAACAATCTTATAGACATCATTAAACAATACAACATTGCATCAGACATTACACTAACACACAATTATAAATATACTGGACTCAGGGCTATGCTAGGTATGACACTGGTCAACTAGGGTCAAATGTGCATCAATTGCGCGGGTGTCGCATCTACAATTGCTATACAAAATAGACAGTCAAATACCATGGGTCTCTCCAGTACGTCGGTGTACATGTGGCAGTCTGCTATCATACTACACGGGCACAGGTCAAGGTAGCTACGGGGTATCCGCATTTACACTCGGGTTACCTAGTACATATACAATTATACATAGTATACATATTATTAATTAGCAATAACATTAATACTCATAATATATATATATATATACACTAATTACATACATATACAATATATACGTATACCAATTAATTACATATATAATATATGTATATACACTAATGAACTTACACTATGTATATATATTAAATATACCAATCAATTATATTCATATACTAAATCGAATAATATGCAATACGTATACATATGTATATATATATACTAGTTTGAGAAATATACTATATATATATATATATATATATGTACCAATATATATTTAAATATATATATATTAATACGTATGCTAATATGTACATACCTATACCCCCAACTTGTATAGTAATACATACACTACTGTCCAAATATAAATCCCTACATAGCTGGTTCTACACCGTTATAATGGCACAAAATAGAAGAAGAAGAAGAATAAGAAGAAGAAGAATATTTATTAATGTAGAATGAGGCTGCGAAAGGAAATATACCTGAGAAAGGAGGAACTGCAAGGTGGAATGGCTTCTGACTTATCGTGTCGTGATGTTGCTCTACAAGTATTCTCGAGGTGGTTGCGGCCTTCGAGATCGAGCTCGAACTCACGACCAGGTTCGACGATGGTTACAACGATGACGACGATGATGGTATTGAAGGTGATCGTGATAGTGCTGATGATGAAGGTGCTGATTGGTGGTGGTCGTCTCAGACGAGTCGAGGAGGAGGATCAGTCATGGAGGGGAGATATTGTGGTTGTAGTCGGCTGCTCGACGCTTGGGGAGGAGAAGTTCAGGAAAAGGCAGCACTGTCGAGCTTCGGGGACATCGGAGTAGCTGTCGTGCAGTCGGTGGAGTCGAGGGAAGGGCTCAGGAGATCGGGTTCAGGCGGGTGTGGGATCAGCGGCTTCTCCGTGGTGTCGAGGAGGAGATAGGTAGATGTGTGCTGCTCCGGTGGGGACTGCTCGGAGGAGACGGCGACGAGCGAGTGACTGACAGTGGGTTGATAAACTCTGGCGAGTTCAGTCGAAGGCGGCAAGAAGGATGACCGGGATGGCGGTATTGGGTTCAGTCGAGGTCGTCAACGAGATGGGGATGGCAGGTCGACGGTCGGCTTCTCTGACGCTATACAGTAGTCCAGCGGGAGAAGGCCGACGAGTTGGCCGCGGAGAACTGGATCGAGGAGTCTCCGGTGGAGGGGAGGACTCGACGGTCATGGGGGTTCGTGGCCGCTGTTCGTCGTCAGGCGTGGATCTGAACTCCGGTAGTGACTGCGGCTTTTAGGTGGCCGGGGTCGGGACAGGTGACTCCGATGGAGGATAGGTTGATGAGGCGTCGGATACAGTGGTGCTCAGCCGCTGGTCGAGGGGAGAAGATGGAGGAGAGGCTGCCAGAGTCAGGCGCCAGAGAAGAAATAGTGGATGGGAGTGAAGTACGGAGGAGGTTGGCCGGACTGGGTGGCCGGGGCTGGCCGGCCGGGTGATGGTGGGAAGTTGGTTTC
The DNA here is from genome assembly GCA_036927795.1 of Iris macrosiphon. Lineage (NCBI taxonomy): Eukaryota > Viridiplantae > Streptophyta > Magnoliopsida > Asparagales > Iridaceae > Iris > Iris macrosiphon. The sequence continues at coordinate 81,986,538 of JAYESA010000017.1, read as the reverse complement.
TTTCTTCTTCCTTTATTTTAAAAGAAGGAGGAGAAGAAGAAGAAGAAGAAGAAGAAGAAGAAGAAGAAGAAGAAGAAAAGGAAAGGAAAAATCCTACGTTGGGAGAAGGAGGGAGGAGAGAGAGAGGTAGGGGTTGTTTCCTAGGTTTGGGGATTAGGGCATGCTTGGGAAAGGGTGCATTGAGGAGACATTAAATAGATGGTGTGATGTGGGAATGTGTGGTGATGATGAGCCCCATTTTGAATGGGTGGCCAGGATTTGACATGAGGGAAATCATTCATGCAAGGAGAGGGTTGGGTTGACTAGTCAAATATTAGGGCTCTCCATTTGGTTTGAACCAATGGGGTATTGACACCTAATGCAATATTTGCAAATAAGCCCCCTTAAATTTGGGTATTTGCACAGACACATGAAATGATGAAAATTTTGTGGGCAATTTGGTGTTTGGTATTTTGTAGGGTGAGGGGGTGTTGTGTGTTTGGTATGGGCTTAATTAATGGGGCACTTGGATTAAATTGGGTTAAAATAGGATTAGTCAAAGTTGGTATCCCCAATTTAATTAGAAACAAATGCAAGCAATGTTCTAAAATTAATTAGAAATACATGGAGCTAAAATTAGGTTGGGACACAAATATCATTAGTGAAGAACACTCAGAACAGAATATTACCCTAATTTGGATTGCACGAAAATGGTTGATATTGTGTCTCCAATTTCGATTGGAACGCACAACGATACAAAGTTGGATTTTATTTAGAAATTAAATAAACGTCCGCGACGAATATTGTGCGGCTAAAATGAAGCACAAGAGAGCATAATTACGAGTAACAAAAAGGTCAGAATGCAAGGCGGGCACGTCTAGGACAATGTTGTGAAATTTGTTGGAAGGCAAAAAAGATAGGGTAGAGCTCCAACTATTGAAGCAACGGTAAGGCGTAACCATTAAATAAAATTACGGTAATTAATTACAACCAAAAATAATTAAATTCTAAATAATACAAATAAAATTCATAATCCTACATTTCGGTCAGGTGTTCATCTAGTGGGCTTCTAGGTCAAGTCTACTAGCTCAAACATTAATGAACACAGTACATAATATATATGTAAATACACATCTCATACAATTATTTTAAATTAAATACACGCAATATTAAATATATATAAAAAGTCAAAAATATTTTTGTTTTTGGAATGTGGTAGTAACAAGTCTACCCTCCTTAAAAGAATTTTGTTTTCAAAATTTAAAATCCTCAATAGTAGTATTTACTGATTATATTATTTTCCATCAAAAGTTAAATTCATCAAACCCCATAATCATGAAGTAATCCCACATTGTTATTTCACAAACTTTCATAATTCTACAGATATCATATTTTTGAAAAATCCTTAAATTTAAAAATCGAATTCCATTCGTATCATAATCTCCTCAAAATTTAATGTTAGTAATTAAACACCCAAAATTTAATATCCAATCCTCTAATTTTAAATCCAAACAATGCACATTTATAAAATTAAAAAAATCTCATCCAAAAAGTTTGTATTCAAACACTAACCCATTAATCATCTTACTCCTCAAATTTTGAGTAAATTACTAAATACAAAATTTACTATCCAATCATTTAATTGAAGTCCAGTCAATGCATATTTATAAAATTTAAATCTTCATCCTAAAATTTAAAATCGAACACTAACCCATTAGTGATCTCAATCCTCGATTTCTTTTTCCACACAAAAAACAAATAATGTAATAGTTATAAAATTTTCAATACCACATTCAAGATAAGTTCATAACTTGCAGGCCAATAAATATAATAATAATCTCCTTAATTTTCTCAATGTTAGTGGCATTCAATCATACCACAATCTTCATAAAATTTATGATTTAACAAATCGTCAATTCCTCCATATTAATTCTCACTCTTTATTTAAATTAATATTTTATCCTCGAAATTTAAGATACATTGTCTCTCTTTGTCAAATCATAACATTTTCATTAATTCTTTCACTACGGTCAACTCTTAACAATCAAAGTCTAAGAGAATCCTACCTATAGTCATACAACACGCAATACAACACGTATTCTAGATAAAAATATGCAATCTAGATGAAACATGCATGGTCATAGTCTCTTTTATCATGGTATTATGGTCTCTGCCGAGGGGTACTACTAACTACATTCTAGCAAGAGAATCATTGAGGTAAGCTATGGTACTAGAAAATTAATTAATACGATAGACGGAAAAGAACAGAAGGAAAGATTAGTACATAGCCTTCTAACCCATTACTCGGACATCTACAACCTCTATCATACACTTAACTCTAGCACATTTATTCACAATTTCCTGTCCCTATACACTGATACCCATACCAACAAATCACTAGTCCACAAGATATCCATAGATACATCTACATTACACACATTTGTCTATTTAATACCAAAATATGATTCCAAGGACCTCTTAACATAATCATCGGTCAAATGGTGCATCTAAAGTTTGATACATGTATCCCTTTAGGTACCACTGTTTCTACTACAAGCACACTCACTGCTAGCTCTCTTACTTACTATAATTGTTCATACTAGTTATTCTTATCACTCAAGTGCACACCAAGTGTAACACACCATACTAAGTACTGCACATTCTAATACAACTCTAGATGGACACCCAAGTCTGTTTGTAGTGACATCTCAAGCATTCTCAAGCCAATAGATCCTTACACATGCACATCAACCACTCATATACTGTTATACATTTCTTACCCACCATAAAATTTAATTCTCAAAATAAAATCATCAAAATTTAACTTCTTGAACAATTTAAAATAAAATGCATATACCTTCCTCAAAAGTCAAATATTCAATATCGAAATAAAATTTTAATCACTTCCAAAAATCGTTATAGCTTTGACTACGTTTATTAAATTGAATTTGAATCCTCAAAAATTTAATAACATAAAATCTCAAATCCTCAAAATTCTTTAAAAATTGATATTTATTTCTACTCTTCAAATTATAAATTTAACTCCACAAGTATACATATAAGCATTCATAGTTTCTAATACTCAAGGTGCACTCAAATACACCAATTGTCTACAACTCTTAATTGTGTACTAAAATTTGCACTGCCCGGATTACTTGCAATATTACTTCCAATAATCAAAGTTATCATCACACGTATTTTTTCTAATGGTTTTCAATCTATATTAATTGATACACCAAATCTAATTATCATCACACGAAGTACTTACTGTTATTAGTACCTTGCTTAACAAATTATTGATATAGAATCACTAGTACTATTGGTATGGTAACACTAACTCCATCATTAGGTCATCGTATCACACTTATTAGAACTCACCATTATTCGCACTAGTTATAACACCCATGTTTCACTTCACTCTCAAAGGCAGGCATATGGTTCCATATCTCGATTTGTATACGTATCTTCTCTTAAATCTTTTACAGCCTGTTACACTAGTCTGCGATACACTTCATACCTTGCATGATCCATTTTGATATTTCTCAACCCATCATACGCCATTAGAATTTTCTAATACTCATGCTTCCACTTTCATGAACTTTCGTTTTCTGATACTTATCACCCACTGTGCATCCTACACATACTTTCTAGACACCCTTTCACATATTGCTTCCAATACATCACTTGCCTCAATATCAGGTGGTACATTCATCATTAGTCATATATCGGTACACTCAGATCAAATCACATATCAAGGTCCTTCTTTTATCTGTAATACAAGTCTTACTACTTAGTACAATATATTCTTATTCTCTCACACTCTCTTATATACTTATGGGTATCCTCCTACTATGGCACACTCGTAAATTCTCTATATGCATAAACATTTCTTTACTCTTGATAAACCCAAGTAATCAATCCTCAAACTGAATATCATGCTCCATTAATTTTTAATATAATTTCTTGATACTTAATTATTTACATAGATCATCCAATTACATAAATTTATGACTATCCAGGACGGGTATGCTGGCTCTAATACTAACTCTTAGAACCATCATTGATATTCTATACTCTTCCTTCTACCTATAGTACCAATACTAACTATAATACACCTGTCATGGAACTGTTGCTACAAGGTACTATGCTATGGGTATCTCTAAATTAATGCCTACTGCTCACATGTCCAACTAAGAAACACTTACAAACTCACAAGTCACACTCAGTCAACACTAATACAAGACACAAACAAAATTGTAAGTCACTAATTATCATACTAACAAGGAATCCTTAAAGAAAAGAAGCTCAAAAGGAACTGGATAAGGACTGAAGGTATCTTACTGCTAGTAAAGAAAAGAAGCGATGGAACAAAGTCCTGGAATAACAGAAATAGATAAGTCTTGAGATGATATTTTAAGAACCATTTTAAGATACAACATGATAATCATACACGTCTGTCAGAAATCATAACACTCAGAATCCTCGCCACACTAGTAAGCATAGATGCGATAAACGACAGGTTTCGTAACTAAGGTATGAAACTCTATAATCATGTCATCTAGAATCTTTGCCACGCCAACCGGTATGGCTGCGAGAGACTCTAAGTTTCATAACTACAGTATGTACATCCAAGTCAGGTTCCTATGTTCTCGTCACAACAGCTAATATGGCTGCGATAAACTCTAGGTTCCATAACCAAAGTAGATGTTTTACCTTTTTTACTGTCCTCATCAATATATGTCATCAGATGATACCATAAATTTTAGTTCGTAAAATTTATCTCGATAAGAAATCAAACTCAACAATGACACCAAGAATTAAATTAACAACTGGTCAACAAGAATTAAACTCAACAATGATACCAAGATTTTAATTTAATAACTGATCAACAAGAATCAAATTCAGTAACGACAAGCAAGAGCGGACGGAAACAAGGAAAAAGGTTTAAATTAGAAATTATAACAAGATTCTCAAGGGGTCATCCCAGGAATCTCTCAAGAATTTGTGACTGAGTATTCTCTCTCATCCTAGTATCCTATGTCCTATATCTTATCGCAGGCACGCGGTAGTACAACTAATATGTCACACTACAACGACATCGCACAACTTGCGAGGTCTAACCTGCATGGGCCACCACTAAAAATGTGTCATAACCCGTACCCGGTATAGGGGTACAAGAGCTTGGATACGTCCAGCCTACGCCACAGCATCGGCGGTAGAACGCTGTCTAGGTCATGTAACTAACTAATCAATCTTACATGAATATCCAACTCCATAAGGAGGTACAGATATCACAATATAATACGGAATATACTCAATAACATAAACTAGAGCAAGATGAGATATCGAAACAAACAATAAAAAAACAAGACAAGTCTAAACAACAATAAATAGTCTAACCTGTAATCCAAAACATCCAAGTCTCCAAGTATGTCGGAACAAGTCCTCTATGTCACAGTCTGAAAAAAATATCCAGTCAAGATTGGAACAAAATATACCTCTAACAGTAGTTCCACATATATTGACAAAAACTATAACACAGTGTAAAGAAATATAAGACATATATGAAAACTGGCAATGAGAAATACTGGAATAAGGAAATACTGGAATAAAGAAATACTGGACCATCATCATCAATATACATCTAGCAATGAATAGAATACAAGTACACACAAGGACAATGAACTGGTATGTAAGTGTGTACAAGAACAATAATTAAAATATGTAGGAATGCTAGATCAATATACTAGAGATACGTGTCAAAAATCATCTAACTAAGTGTGTGAAACATCAGCATTTCATGTGATCGACTTGGGACTAATAAGACTCATTATATTGGTTAGCGATCATCCTTGAGGTCAGGCTAACCATCCAGATAGCTATTATACGAGTAATAGTCAGGCTAACTACATGTAACATCGATGAGGCATGTAATGGTCAGGCTGCACCGATGTGTGGTATGGGTGAGCTATGATACATGTAAAGTTGGGTATGATCACACAAGCTACTAATATTTCCCTATTTTCCCCCAGCTAGCACAATGGATTCCAATCACGACTCCTTGTAACGGGTCTCAATGATGCCAACTCGTGTAAATAACCGTGCTAGGGTCATGTACGCTATACAACAAAAGTTATGGAGATAATTAACATAATAGAAATTGTCAGAGAATGTACTCGCCTGGGGTCCTGCTGCTGGCAATACCAATAACCTGATTTTTAAAGTCTCGTCTGAACAATCCAATAATCCTATAAACATCATTAAATAATACAATATTGTATCAGACATTATACTAACACACAATTATAAATACACTGGACTCAGGGCTATGCTAGGTATGACACTGGTCAACTAGGGTCAAATGTACGTCAATTGCGCGGGTGTCGCGTCTGCAATTGCTATGCAAAACAGACAGTCAAATACCATGGGTCTCGCCAGTACGTCGGTGTACATGTGGCAGTCTGCTATCATACTACACGGGCACAGGTCAAGGTAGCTAAGGGGTATCCGCATTTACACTCGGGTTACCTAGTACATATACAATTATACATAGTATACATATTATTAATTAGCAATAACATCAATACTCATAATATATATATACACTAATTACATACATATATAATATATACGTATACCAATTAATTACATATATAATATATATATATATATACACTAATGAACTTACAATATGTATATATATTAAACATACCAATCAATTATATTCATATACTAAATCGAATAATATGCAATACGTATACATATGTATATATATACTAGTTTGAGAAATATACTATATATATATATATATATATATACCAATAAATATTTAAATATATATATCAATACATATGCTAATACGTACATACCTACACCCCAACTTGTATAGTAATACATACACTACTGTCCAAATATAAATCCCTACATAGCTGGTTCTACACCGTTATAATGGCACAAAATAGAAGAAGAAGAAGAAGAAGAAGAATATTTATTAATGTAGAATGAGGCTGCGGAAGAAAATATACCTGAGAAAGGAGGAACTGCAAGGTGGAATGGCTTCTGACTTATCGTGTCGTGATATTGCTCTGCAGGTATTCTCGAGGTGGTCGCGGCCTTCGAGATTGAGCTCGAACTCACGACCAGGTTTGATGATGGTTACGACGATGACGACGATAATGGTATTGAAGGTGATCGTGATGGTGCTGATGATGAAGGTGATGATCAGTGGTGGTTGTCTCAGGCGAGTCGAGGAGGAGGATCAGTCATGGAGGGGAGCTGCTGTGGTTGTAGTCTGCTGCTCGACGCTTGGAGAGGAAAAGTTTAGGTAAAGGCAGTATTGCCGAGCTACGGGGACGTCGGGGTGGTAGCCGTACAGTCGGTGGAGTCGAGGGAAGGGCTCAGGTGATCGGGTTCAGGCGGGTGTGGGATTAGCGGCTTCTCCGTGGTATCGAGGAGGAGATGGGTGGTTATGTGCTGCTCCAGTGGGGACTGCTCGGAGGAGACGGCGACGAGCGAGTGAATGACAGTGGGTTGATGAACTCCGACGAGTTCAGTCGAAGGCGGCAGGAAGGATGACCGGGATGGCAGCGTTGGGTTCAGTCGAGGTCGTTGACGAGATAGGGATGGCAGGTCGACGGTCGGCTTCTCTGACACTATACAATCGTCCAGCGGGAGAAGGCCAGCGAGTTGGCTGCGGGGAACTGGATCGAGGAGTCTCCGGTGAGGGGGGGGTGACTCGACGGTCATGGGGGTTCGTGGCCGCTGCTCGTCGTCAGGCGGGGATCTAAACTCCGGTGGTGACTACGGCTTTTAGGTGGCCGGGGTCGGGACAGGTGACTCCGGTGGAGGACAGGTTGATGAGGCGTCAGGTACAGCGGTGCTCGGCCGTTGGTCAAAGGGAGAAGACGGAGGAGAGGCTACCAGAGTCGGGTCTGGCAGCGGGTCGAGGCAGCGCCGGAGAATGAATAGTAGATGGAAGTGAAGTACGGAGGAGGTTGGCCGGACTGGGTGGCCAGGGCTAGCCGGTCGGGTGATGGTGGGAAGTTGGTTTCTTTCTTCTTCCTTTGTTTTAAAAGAAGGAGGAGGAGAAGAAGAAGAAGAAGAAGAAGAAAAAGAAGAAGAAGAAAAGAAAAGGAAAAATCCTACGTTGGGAGAAAGAGGGAGGAGAAAGAGAGGTAGGGGTTATTTCCTAGGTTT